>JAAAYG020021180.1:29252-45285 GCA_009936455.2 Tomocerus minor
TAGATTCAAAAGATGTACGAGCCATGAACTAAAAACTTGTATTTTCCTCAGTTCACTACAGAGTTTGTTGTAAAATAAGGCTGGGAGCAGAGATTTGAGTTGAGTTGAGCTTCTTATCGGAAGGGACGGGCAAAGGAGAGCGTCAGAGAGAGAGAGGACATAAAATAAAATAGGAATGCAAGAGAGTCTAACACACATGTACATACATCTATATAGGGAGCAATAATAACATAATATCCGACTATAGTTATAGTGAAGTCAAGCAAGGGCCATTTGGTCCATTTTGATTCAGAATGGATACGGACGGATGCTCTTCTCTTGGACCATCACATCTCATCAAATCATCCCCCATGTTTTCTAATTCGCTTTAATATCACCGAGAATCTTCCTATCATAGCCATACAGCACAAGAGAGGATGGATGTGAGTGAGCGAGCGAGCGCAATGGTAAATGCTTTAGGAATGAATGGCGCTCACTCAATGGCTCTCCTCCATTATATCATACATATTACATAATGCTATTGTGTCCTATCTTCAGAAAGCTATAAAGCATAGTTACATTATGGTAAGTAGCTTTCATATATCTAAATATAGCATGATACTCATCTGTAAAATAAAAGCGCATCACATCAATAATATTATAAGTGCATGCCTTGCTTTGCCTTGCCTTGCCTCAACCGACGAATCTACCTATGAACATTGTTTGTACTTAGTCAAACTAGATTTCCTATGCAATTCATATAAGTGAGCTCAATATTTCATATTCTCTCTATTTACAGATGCATCTAAAGTGAAGTAGTAGAGATGAGATGCTTTTCACCGAGAGCACAGCCAGCGCAACGGAACGTAATAATAATAGAAAAGCTAATGTAATGTTTCCTACTCGAAAATATTCCAATGAATCAAATGGAGATCCATCCATCCATCTAGCCAGTCATCCATCCATCCATCTCTTCTAGTTCATCCTAGTGCAACGAGACATAAATGTACACAGTCCTCGCATATCATCCATCCGAAAGTGGCCATAGGCATGGGTGCAATGTAATCTGACTTATTGTTAGTTGTGTTAAAGGTACTTAGGCTAAGCACTTGCTCTACTCGGCTACATCTAAATACATACAACACAACTCTCCCGCATTAATACTAACTGATATTACTGTACAAAACTAAAACTAACCCACGGCCACGCTACAAACTTCATCTCATATAATTCTATACATAGGAAGAGAATGAGAGAGAGAGAGAGAGAGAGTAGAATTTCTACTCCTACATAATCGTAGATATTTCTAATCGTTAGTATAGCTCTTCTATTTCATTCCAATCCAAGTCGGATAATGTAATGTGCATGGTGGTAAATCTACACTTTGGGATCCCTCTGAAATTTCATTTCTACTGATTAGATTCGGGCTGGAGGGGATCTCACTCAGAAACTCTGAACACTATTACAACTACTACGATTACTATACTACTAGCACTCTCATCTGATCAGCATATCCAATTCAACTATATAGACACTGCGTATGTAGCTTAACTTTATCTAAGTTAGCATAGAGTGTGTAGAGTTTAGATTGGAGTAACTGAATGCAAGTGTTTTCTGCTACGCTAGAGCTAGAGCCTTGCCTTTTGCTTCCCTGCAAAATAAATCCCTCTTCCTGCATCATTAACCTGTGAGTGTTTGGAAGGAAGTTGTCGAAAAAATTAAGAAAAAATTTTCTCCTCCTCAGCCAAGTCACTGATGTGATGGAGAGCTCTCCATTGTGATGATTAGTTCACTATTCTCTTCTCTGATCTAAAATGTGATGATGAACATTAGATATCCCATCCAATCCATTCTCTCATTACTTCACTTCACAATTAAATAAAACCTCGAGCCATTCCACTCCATTTTCCTTTCGTCTAAATTTCACTAAATTAACAGGTATATGAGCAAGTCGACAAATTAAAACAAAACACGTCAATTCATCTATACAACGAGCTAAATGCACCTAAAGATACACGATATGAAAACACCTGTAAAATACTAGACGTAATATTTATAATATGATTTTCTATATACACACTATACTATAGATGTAAAAGGGGCTCTGTTAATAATAATGCTTTGAACTAATAACGTTTCAGGTTAAAACAATGTAGCTCTTTATATTAGCTTGGATGTATTATGTAGCTATGATTGACTTGACATGAGCCAATCAGCGGTGAAACTACTCACATCAACTTCTCTACGCTAACAACAACATTCACTTTGTAGTTTTTGATCGAGAGAGAATATTAGCAAAAGCTTTTTGAATATTAGTTACTAGAGAAGTAGCTACATACTTACTCCCTTCAAATTTAGCTAATGATCCTATCTTTCTAATGCTAATGACTATGTATAGAAATAAGGATTCTTTATTATTATCTATAACTATGATGCATACGCATGCTAATCCATTTTCATTTTTTCCTTCTATACATATTGAGTGAGTGTGTTGTGTCTAACGAAAAGTGAGTCGAGTATTTTATACACTGTATATTTACTCAAGAGAAGATAATTGCACATTAGTTAGACAACTTCAACTTGACTGCCCTATCCTAAAATACATTACCTGCCAGCACTCACTTTTGGCAAAAATTAAGTTATGCCAAGAATCCAGAATAGAAAAAGGGGCATGCCTTCACACACAAGCAGAATCAGTTACGCTTAGGAGTGAAAGAAAGTCAACTTTAACTAACATTGCACTAAGTTATTATGCTAATGCTAACATTAAGAGAGTTATAGCTTTGTTGAAGAAACTCATTCAACAAATCTCGACGGCTTCTTTATACTCTCAACTAGACAACAAACAGTGTTCAAGATTTTCGTGAAAGACGGATCGTTCGTGAGCGTAACGTGTACGTGGTGCATGATGGTGGCCAATCCACACCAGTCACTATAAAATAAACCAGGACCAACAGAGACTGCACTAGTAGACAAGAGAGCAAGGCAGAGTCAAGATAAAACCTTCCAAATTGAACAGTTGTAAAGTTTGAGTGAAAACATTTAATGAAATGAGCTCAGCAGCCGCTTGGAACAAATATAAGTTTGATTGCTCATCATGAAAGCAATAAAGATAAAGGTTGTTAGTTGGCTTGCTGTTCCGTAGATCTAATACACCTACTACTATCATCATGTACTAAACTAAACCTGCCCAACGTACAACAGCTCCCATCATCCACTCCTATGCTACACTACTAAATACAATCCCATGTCTCTTCTTCTACATACATACTTACGATTACAAAACTAATGTATCTTCCACCTAGTCTGTCTGTGTGTCATGGCATGTCTAAAAACTTAACTGGACTGGACTCCTTTCCTTCTTCACGTTTCAAGCCTGGGAAAGAAAAGAAGGATAAATAGTCTGATTGTGAGTGTCTACAAGAAATATTAACAAAATCCTAGATGTGATGATTGAAGAGAATGAAAGCACTCAGTTATTTCTTTGTAGTAATGTAGCTACACACACACACACACAGAGCTCTATCAAACATGAACATGACTTTTCATGTAATGCTCATAACTATTAATCCTATACTTCATGTATACTTCCAATAAACCTACTTTATCAAGAAGGAAATAAAGGAACAACCAGTCAGCACAGAAAACCAAAAGAAATAAACGCTAAGAGAATTTAAACTAAAATTAAACTCGCTCCCTGAGTGACTTGATTGGAGTTGAGTGCTTTGACTAGAATAATATTATTATACACAAACTACACTGTTAATCGCTAAAAGGTTATAGAGAAAACTCTGTTTAGCTAAAATTTTAAATGGGTGAGTGGAGCGGCTATCACAAAACAACACTAAGCTGAAAACTTAGCAAATTGAAGTTACAATTAGAGCCACCTTCGAGAAAAAGGTAAGTTGAGTTGAGTGGGGAGGGTGGATAGACACACATAAGGTATGAACATTTTAGTGATATAAAATATAACATGCCTTCGAGTAATCCTGAGAAAGAACATAGATGATGGCTAATCGGCAGTGAGCTAAGATAGAGGCAGGCTCGAAGAACGAGACCCTTCTTGATAATGAAAGATGATCATGAAATAGCGTGCAAGCAGGTATCCAGTTCCCTTGCATGATGTGGCCAATGATCATATCCCCGTGGGGTGTCATTTCAGAAATGGCCAGTGTGCAGGGCAGGCCGCAACAATGTAATCATAGGTCACGCTATCTGACCCCCTACTTGTGGTCCAAATGTTATTCTTTTTCGGATTATCGGTTATTTTCGAAATGCATCACTTCACTCTATTACATTACATTACATTAAATTACCTTACACATTCAACTCGACTCTTTCACTGCATTTACAGACAAGGTGTACGTTATTACTCCAGTTGCTCCCTTCCTTCCTTTATTGTTGTGACCCTCCCTCACCTTTTATTTATCCTTTAGAGCCTTTCACTCGCCTTTTCTATACATTAGCAGGCACTATACACAGTTTAGTAGGAAATTACTATAACCATACGTGTGCACTCACTACACTACCCTTTTAGCTAACAGTGTCTACCTACCTAATTCCAAGCATACACTCAAAACTATTGCTCCATTCTTTAATTCGAATTAAGGAGCATATGGCCAACATGCGCTCCTCCAATCTAATGTAGAACAATTCTATCTAATAAGCAGCCAATTGTATGTGTGTAAACCTCGCTCACTCTAATAGTGCCACAATACATACATGTAATATTATATATATGTGCTAGATAAAAGCTAAAGCTATCGTTTAGTGTTTCTTTCCTTCATCCCTAATGGAAAGTAAGTTGTATTGTTAAGCCCAGTCACTGCTTTTTCCATCACCTCTCATTGAATTTCCTAACCTTCTTTTCCATCCTTTTAGTCACATATGGACATAATATAATATCAGCTTCCCTACTAACTATAGACGCATATAAACACACTTGATCCTCTAATCTAAACTCTCTTAGCTAGAAATTGTTTGTAATCCAATCCCCACTATTATAATCTACTATTTCCACCTACTCACTACTTATTTAGATTACACAATATCAAATAGTATAGGTACCTACCTATTCATTTGGTATAGCACGATATGACCGAGTATACTAAAATGTAAAATATAGTGTGTAGCCAACCCCTTGCATGTTACATTTCTTGTTTGGGTACAATTTAGAGGAAAAAGTGCAAATTCGACAAAAATGCACAGAGTTTATCATTACAACTCACAATCAGCCATTGTTGATTATGGTCTGACAGAATATGCTATGAGCTGTGCTAATGAATGAAGCACGAGGCAATGATATATCTTTTATAATGAAATCATGCAATATCAATGTCGCTTGTAATTTGATGTTACTAACTACAGTTCAGTTCCACAGTATTTATCCATGCTCACATGCATTAGTTTAATATGCACACACAATCACATACTATTATAAACATCCTGAATTAAATTAGCAGCTATGCTCACACGAATGTTACATGAGTTGTGGTTTTAGTCTCTTCTGCAATTGCCTTATACCACTATTTAAAATGGAAATTTTTTCTCACTTTATACTAACATGTATTTAAGAGTGCCTTTTTTACCTCTGTACTAAATTTTTATAAAAATAAACTCAATTTACACTTATGCTATGTACACACTTAAGTATTTATCACGAATAATAATATGCAACATGGTGTGACTACACGCATGATATTTTTCTAAAGTGAATCAGTTCACTGTCAGTGTCAGTGTTTTAGAGAGAGAGAGAAAAGGAAAAAGTGACTTACCACATCAGGGGTACTAGCGCCATCGGTATGGGAGGCGGAGTCGAGAGAACGTGAGGCATCGCCATTGCCAGTATGTCCCAACTCTGACGGAGGTTTCGTCCCATCCCGTTCATCTATCACTAAGTCGATGGGCATTTTCCCTTTCAAACAACTAATGTAGCGGTGACAGAAATTGTCACACAGTTCATGTACCTGCAATTCAAACAAGAAATGTAAAACTCAGTCAAATCCATTCATCTCTTTCTTAACTTTATTCCAAAGGATGTTATATACATACGCATAAGTGCCTATATATTTATAGCGTCAAACCACAAATGCATGGCTAAGCATAGCTATATAGAGCCGTCGTTTCGTCTCAACTCTCAACTTATCAACCATGCAATTCAATGCACTCCGCCAGCACAAAATACAAAGCATCTTCCTCCAGTTGACAACCCTTTTCGACGTGACATTGACTTCGCTTGACAATTACAGACAAGCGGCAGCAATTTCAACTTGTCATCTCATAGAAACCATAACAGAGGCATTTTGCCCGCATTCACTTACACTGCATTCTACTGACACACATATACTGACATGACATGTATCCGCAAGATACTCATTAATTCTTTTACACAGCATGTCACATTACCACACTAAACGCTTTCCCCGACATATATAAATCACTCGCATTACATAATCTTTATTCATTCACTGACTAACTTGTTTTTACTGATAATATTAAATATCATACGCCACTTTGTATCAATTACTGAAGCATTGTTATACTTACTAATTTGCAACTAGATAGAAGTTTTGGCTGATGCTACTAATATATTACATTAATATACATAAAAATGTTGCATAAAAATAATACTTGACATAATTCACACCCCATTAGTTGCTCTTAACTGTGTAGATATCAATTTAAGAGTGATGCAAAGGGAAACAAACTTAATTTAAAGGCACACAAGCTAAACTGTTTGTTTTGGTGTTTTGAAGCGAATGTGATAATTTCCTATGCAAACAACTCAATTCGATTTAAACACTCTGTTAGACAAACGGTAGGTTTTACAATAACAAACGCTACATTGTTCACACAAAAGGCTTAGCTGGTCGTTAACTTTTATAATATTATTATTTCATGGGATTCATTAGTATAGGCATTGGACATGATAGTTAGATACGTGATTCAATGTGAGAGTAATTTCATTTTCTGCGTCAAGTAGTCACAAAGAGGATAATAATGGAGACAGATTGGTTGATTGCAGATTGAGATGATTGGTTTCGTGTGCATCTATTTTCACCCGTGGCAGTTTTCTATGGGATGGGAACATGGGAGCCTTATACGCATCTCTGTGACATTGAATCAGAATATTCTATACAAAAGTATAGTGGTTCTTTTCATTCTTTTATAAATAGTAGGGGCTTTATATTTATATCTGCATAAATAGTGCAGAGCGAGCGAGAGAGAGAGAGAGAAAAAGGGAATTCATTGAATTGATAGGATAGATAGAGACGCTCTAATCCAATCCTTTGCTTTTCACAAGAGATTAGAGCAGCAGAGCGAAATAAAGAGTGACACCTTGGACAGGGTCGTTTTGCATTGCAGGCGGTCGTGCTCTCCGATTTTACACTTTGAATTGAATCCCAGTCGAATCATAGTTACATTGACTATTATTTACAGTGTAACAACAACTGCTTTCAACTTTTCACGATTCAATTCAATGCTCTCAATAATTTCAGAGAAGAGGGTGCTCATGCGAATGCTAAACCACTTTATTCCACACTACACGATATTCAAAGCAAACTATAACAAAAAGCTCTGATGTTTCTAACAAAATCAGAATCCACTAAATTAACACTTGCATTAGTTTTAAAGTCTCTCTCTATATGCAACCAGAATTAAGCTACTAATATTATAAACGTATATACCAGCAACACCAGAAAAGAGAGTAGCTAAAGCTAACCACAATTGAAAAAATATTTTATTTCACGACACAAGCTGCTAATCGTCTTGTGCAAGTGCTTTTGCGGCATTTCACAATGGATTTTAATCTGTCGTACATAAAAATACCCCTTTACTATCTACATAGACTTTATACAGTCCAATTCACTTTTATTTCACAGAGAGAACAGACAGGCGGTTGTCAATTGCAGGGGAATGAATGGAGATATAATAATATAGACTGCATCACTACTTCATAACCAGAGAGTGAGCATAGATCCGATGACTAGGCGAAAAATCTTTAATCTCCCTGTGAAATATTTACCTGGCTTTTTCAACATAATCGTGAACAGCATCATCATCATTATCGCACTACATAATAATAATCCGTCCAACCCGCACAAATAAATGCTTAGAACATCATCATCTTTTTTATACAGAGAAAAATACTACAGTACTAATGATTCATCTTTGAGATGTATTGTCGCTTTGTGAGCTAATAATATCGATGTAAATACAAATTCCTAGGATGAACTGACCTATAAGATGTCTAGGATCACTTTATATTCCATTAAGTTCAGTAATTATAACGGATAATGCAGCCAACGTGGTACATTATAGTTGACTTTAGTTCTTAGGATGGCCACACCACAGACAGGCATTTAAATAAAGTGGGCGAGTAAAGGAAGACACGAAGGTTGGCCCAAGGAAGCCAAACGTGAAGGCAGTGCAAGAAAACCAACAATAATGCAAGTAAAACTCGCACTCAGCTGTACTATACTCTAGTTAAAGGAGGAACTCGAAAAAGAAATACGTAGAACGAACGGAGAGCAGTGAAAAAGAAGATAATAGAAATCTGAGAGTTGTCGATTCCTCCAGCTCGTGTTTTATTACAGCCTAATGTCTTTCACAATGTTTATCTATTATGAGGCTGGGGCGTATCCGTGACATGGCCAGAGAAAAGAAACCAAAGTTACTACGGGAATTGCATGGAACAAAAGAGACATTTCTCTCTTCTCGTTTCAGATGAGAAATCCTATCCTCGACTACTCCACAACGACTACCATCCTCTATCTATCTCCTACTCTCTTCTCTCTCTCTCTCTCTCTCTCTCTCTCTCTCTCTCTCCTCTCTAAATAATATCACATTAGTCTCTGTGTACTACAAACACAAAATAGAGAGATACAAGGCGATATTACTTTATTTCATATCAGGATGTTCCATGTATGCTTGTATAGTGGAAATGGCTCTATTCCGTCCGTCCTCTCTACATATCAGATGACATCACATTGTGTTACATCGCATTAGACTCTATTCTAATACATTAAATAAAGTTAACTCGACTACGACAAAGAATAGACTAAGTATACACAGAGTAATGGCAATGCCAAAGAAGAAAAGAGCAATCCTATTCATTCAATCCTTACTCAATACAAAACCAACACATCAGCCAAACTTCAGAATCACTACATAACTCTGCTCTACTACTGGCTCAGCTCAAATCACTGAATTCTTCAAAGGATCCATAGACGTATTTAGACCGGCCCATACAATATTATATTATAATATCATTCTCACTCTTAGCATTTAATCGCTCATATCATAGCGCAATTTCCTCCATTTCTAAATCAACAACTTTTGTGTTCATATAGAATCCCTGAAATGTTTTTTCTCTACAATTCAAAAGCTTTAATCCTCTATTATCAGTATGCAAAACTATTCAAAACTAAACCAAATCAGATTGGCAGACTTTTATTCGATTTTCTTCGTGCAACCAAAATAATTCTATTTCAGCAGTTTAGCCGTTAAGCATATACCACTCTGTTCGTCCCTATTGATAACTCGTAAAAGCACAAATTATACTTTTACTTTTACATACTCCAAGTAAATGATACTGCTGCTGTACCTTTTGTGATATATTGAATTTCCTTTAATAGTTCCTTATAGAGATACTAGCTAATGTGGTTTTCAGACTTCTCTGTCTCCGTAACAAACTCGCGTTAAGTTAAAGTTCAGTTGCCTCATGTACCCTAATAATAAGTTTAACAATACCTACCGGTTTTGTATACTTTATATATAATGTGGCTACATAGACAGAAAATACATAAAAATATTATCTTCGTTTTCAGAGCCAAAGTTCTTTTCACTTTTTAACGAGGACGCAATAGAATAGAATGCGAGATGCAAGCACAGCAAATCATGCCAACTGAACTTCAGCTAACGATACACACATTTCACATCCCATTTCCAAGGAGCAAACCAATATTTGAATTCCAGACTATGGCAGTTACATGAGTTACCTTAAAAATTTGCCTAGGGAAACTGCCCTGGTGTGGTCTCTGCTTTCCAACTACGAAATATTTCGCATTCTTTGGTTTACCTCGAAACATTTCCAATACAGAATTATATTATAATGGCATTCCTAAATTCCTTTTCTTGACATCAACGAAATGTGACTAGAGAAAATGAAACTTGAGCTGAGACACTATTATAAACATAAGGATAAGCTAAAGGACTACGTTTTATCTAACTTCTTTAAAAAACTGAAAATTGTATATCAAGGAAATTTTGTACAGGGCAGCGCAATATCAACTGATATTTTTAATCACAAAGTACTGAGAGTATGAAAGGGACTTAAAAGGGAAAACAAATAGAAAAAAGAGGAGTAAAGTATTCTGTTAATGGGAGAAAGGTTGCTAATAAAATCCTCTCCCACAACTCCAACTAAATACAGATGAGAATAGTTCTGGGTTTGGCTCTCTTTGTAGGAGTCTGGCGAATTTAGCTCACTCAGCTCTGCATAATCAAGGTGGAAGCCAATAATTGTCAGCCGTAGATGAAGGAGTTTGTAGTAGAGCAGCTGTGGAAAATGAATGGATTGTGCTGGAGCAGAACGAGAGATGCTGGCCAAAGGAAATCAAACCAGCATTTCTGGAAGAGTGAAATGAGAGAGAGAGAGCAAGAGAGGAAGTTGATCTTCTCGGCTGTGTTCTTCTTGCGGTGTCTACGGTTTCCTTGGCTTTCGTCTGAGTCAAACGAAATAGATTGTCTCCGTTAAAGGACTTTTCCTTCACTTTCGCAAACGACAAGGGAAGAGAGGAAAGAGCGGAGATTTACAAGAGAAAAGGTGTCCTATCTCCTTATAGCCTGTGTCCTTAGGTATAAAATAGGGCAGCTGTAGCATTAGTATCCCTACTTGTTCTACATTGTGTAGCCATTCTCTGAATTCGTCTCTGGCAAGTGTAAGTAGAGAGAGAGAGAGAGAGAGAGGAAAGTGTAGGGATGGATAGGGAGAGTGAGTACCTTTGTTATGTAAGGAAAGTCAAGACGGAGAAGAAGGAAATCCTCAACTCTTCTGGCATCTTTAGCTGTAAGTATTAGTGGAGATGTTGGATTGGTTCGGTGTTCTGTGTACTTAAGTTCCGTTCCTATAGAATGTGATGGAATGAAGGGAGTCTTGTAGTTTTGCCTTGAGTTGAGTTGAGATAGAGGTTGACTGGGTTCGGTTTGGATTGAATCTGTCTCTCCTTTGAGTTGAGTGTGGTAAAGAAAGGGAAAAGGGAAGGCAGGAGCTCGTGGCAGTTATTACCTATCCTGTGTGGCCCGTGATTAATAGTTTTAATCAAGATCTGCTCGCTATTTCCGCCTGCTGGCTTTTCTCTCTCTCTTTCTCCTCACAAATCCGATGGCATTTCGGTTATGTTAGCTTTTCCCTTCCCATACTTCCCTTTACTTAGAGTTCCCTTCCTTTGCTTTCCTTTTACTTTCCCAAATAACTATAGACTACAGCCAGTGTGCTGCAATGAAATGCACCACACTTAGTTTACTTTCCTTCACTTTACTCAAGTAACTATGACCAAAAGAGTCTGTGTGTGTGGCAGAGGGAAGAACTGGATCCCACTCACTCTCTCTCTCTCTCTCTTTGCCTACCTAGACACACAACTACAGAACAGTATCACTCTCATTTATTTCACAGGCAAAAAGGGATTAAACCAAGATTTGCTCTATGAGGGCTTCGGACTTGGAATTACCCTCATACTATTTACCACGTCCTTTTCCAGATGGGACCCATATGTGTTCTTCAAAGTCCCAAGGATTACACTCACCCCATTATACAATGTTTGAGCACATCCACCAAGACATTGCAACACACAGTCACTATATCTCCTATGTAGTAGAATAGATAAGCTCAGGCTGTATATATGTTATTGCATACCGGTACATTACTTAACAGTTTATTCTAGTGCATCCTAGCCTGGAAGCGTTAGGTTACATGATGCATATTGCATCTGTTTATACTAGATATGTTTTATTTTACCCTCTTGTCAAAAATTCCAACTATGTTTCCAATTCCTCCCCTCACTCAATTCCTAATAATGTAGGATTTCAATTCTATGTACAAGAGAGGACATTCATTTGTCCGTACTATAATAGTTTTGTGTATATATTTTGTGTATGTATAGAAGTATGAGAAGAGGGAATTCAATTCGCAGAAAACAACTATTAACAATTCAGTCCATTCTTTGATACTGTTGTTAAATTGTTTCCCTCCTTCCTTGCTCACTGAAAGTAAAATTCCCTTTATTGCATCTGTTATAAAAGCATAACAGTAAATAATATGGGTGGTTAAAGTGCAGAGATGCTTGTACTTTCACTCACCGACTAATATCTAACTCAACTTCATCTCCCTATACTATAAAAGACATTAACCTTCATCTTACGACTAAATTATTATTTACGAGCCTGTCGCCGGCTAATTCATGCACATCAGATTAAACTATCCATCTGTAAAGAATGATTTCACTGTCTGTACTGCATAGAGTGCATGCTCTAATAGAAGAGCAGCAGCAGTAGCAGTGAGTTGAGTGAGTGAGTGGCACTAATATCATGTGCACTACATTGCATTTGATTGCATAGCATAGGACTATTATCCCTCCTCCCTTTTCACTGGAGGTCGACTCACTCGACACTATTACACAGACTCATATAATTTTATAGGCTCGCAAAAAAGCTATAACATCCTTAGTAACTTCCATTAGCATTAGCCTCGCAGGAGAGAATCTTTGAGGCAGAAGCACAGGAATGTTTTCATCTCAAGCCGTCGATTAATCAGAGCTAGTAACAAGACAATGTTATATTGTGCATACACATACACACACTTATCCTCTCTAGATCTTTGTCTGCCTCCATTCTTATATATCCCCCCATAATTCTATTACGTATGCACTCCCATAATCTATTGTTATATATTCCGGAACTACAATAAAGATGATCAACATACAGAAAATAGGTTGACGCAGAAAAGGCTTTTTACGTATACGTTTTTCCATTGTGACACTGCATTGTTTCACTTATTTTGTTACATATATGTCATCTGTGCGAAAGTCCTTATACAGCATCTAATATATTTATTCTGTGTTTTTCTGCATAATTCGGGAAGGAAGAGAGAATGACTAGGAGATCGGGAATGAATGTGAAATGAAGCGGATCCCTGAGTCGAGTGCAAGTCGAGCGACGGACAGGCACGCGGGTTTATCTAACTCATGTATGATCTTATTCAATTCCCTCATTGTAAGTCACACTTGCTCCAACTAAAACACAACAGATATAACGTAAGAAGATACTAGAAGGCTTACTCTATCTATTACCTACCTACTTATAAAATGCATATATTCTTTTTGCTTGTGTAAATGGATTCTTATATCTAATATCATAGGCAGTTAAGGAATATCAGCCCCTTATCATCTCTTGTGTGGCTATGTGTCTAAGATGTACATACAAAGCCTTTTTTATACTTTCCTTCTTCATAGTTCAAAGAGTTGATGTGATGCTAAGTCCAGGATCTCGCCAAGTCATGGCACACCGTAAAATCGCGCATTTTCCTGCGAAATCACGAAGAAGGCCTTGTTTCAACTCCATCATAAAAGCCATTTTCTAAATTCACTTTGAATTTCCAGTCAAAAGTTGAAAACAAACGTCTTGGTAGTCAAAAGGCAAGTACATATATCTACATACATGCTCAGCCTTTAGTAACAATACATAAAGTCCCATTCCAAGTCCCAACTCCCTAAACTTGTTATGCATGTATTTTCTTCTCTCCAGCACCAGCCAGATCACATATAGGAGTGGAACAGCAGAAAGAGTAAAGTGAAATACCTCTATCCTTAGTTGGTTCAAAGCAGAAAACGGAAAATAATCTGTAGAAGGGTACGAGAGAGAGAAAGAGAGAGAGAGAGCTACTCTACATGTGCGACTCTGACTGGGTTGACTTGACTTGTCTACTTGTTTTTACATATAAAGTGCTCCTTCCAAATGCAATAAATCCAATAGACGGAATCTCAAGAATGTTTCTATCTTCGTTGTAAACTCTTTGGAGTTACATTTGGGATTCAACTTCAACCCTTATATAGCTTCTCGACAGCATTACATCCTATTGTCAAAAAGCCTCCTGCACCACTCGCCTAGTCTGTGGAAAAAACTCACAAGCAATAATACAAGACATTTGCATCCATTGAATTTCTGTTGAAGCGACCGACTCTCTTTATTTTTATTCATTCCATCTGCACAGGAACAATCTATCTGTCTTGTTGCTCCCTTCCACTATCTCTCTACACACATATAAACATGTCCTATGTGCGTATCTCTTCAACTTTGTACATTTATGTTATTGTTTACACCTTTGAAGTTGTAAGAGAGGCTCTAGTAGTAGTAGTGCTCCCATTTCAATCCCATCCCATTTGATTACGCTCAAGATTTCCAGTTTGAAAAGGCCGAAAATTCATAGGGATTTCTCTGCGTTCTTCCTCCAAACTGACAATCAGTTGAAAGTTTACGTCGTACTCTGCTACGCCCTCAAGTCTTGTGTTCACGTCAATCTCAACATGAATCTTTACATGAAAATTTTCAACCTTAGCACAAGTAACAGTTATAATGCTCATACTCTGTGTACTAGCCTTTAAACATGGAAAATATTCACACTAGTAATAAAACTCTGTATATATTTGATAATAACAGTTGAATGCAGCAGTAACATTTATAAGGAGATTTACATTATAGTAGATGCAGTAAGTAGAGACATTATACTAGCACACGTACGTAGTTTATGCCTTTTGTTTTGTTTTGGTAGTAAAACAAAGGTGTACTTTATAGTCACACACATCACATCAAAGCGTGCCATGCCAGTTATAAAATTTGCATATATTTCTAATGCTGATCCTTTCGAAACTGCTTCCCTTCCCTTTCCTTCCAATGAGCACACAAAAGCAACAACAGAAAACAGCGAGCACAAGTCAAGCCCGGAGGAGGTGAAATAATTACTGATGAATCAACTCGAAACTCGAAACAGTAAAATGGAGGACTGCTAGCTGTGTATGTAGACTGTAGATACATAAAATACATGCTCAAACGAACATACATATAAAATATTCTATTTAGCAAAGTAATGTACGATTAACTATTGCTCTGGTATTCGCAGTACTAAGTAGAAGTGTGCAGGAAGGCAGGCAGGTAGGCAGCTAAGATATTATTCTGAGCATTGCATTGTAATTGTAAATTGTAACTGGGAGGCAAAAAGGGAACTGTGTGATGTGGATGGGATGTGAGTGAATTGAAAGGAAACCAAAGGAAGTTGGTTCCTATGTAGCTACAAGCCATGTAATGTACAGTATTCATTCCTAAATTCTTTTCATCACATCCCCATCGTATTGTTGAGCTCAGAGGAGGTGAGCCATTGAATTCAATGGAAAACTTGAAAAGAAATGCCATAAGAATACGAAGTAGTTAAAGGGAAGGCATAGTGCACCTGTGCCTTCTCTCTTTTCCTTTTCTCCTCGTCAACATTTAATCAAAAGTCGGAGAGAGAGAGAGAAGAACAGAAAGGAGAACTCGGCTCAAAAGACGTGCAAAAAGATTAGATTGTGGGCGAGGAGCTGGCTCGAGTCTATTGCATTGCATTACATGAATGACTTGACTTGACTCTGACTGCACGTACTTACACTACACTAACAATCAGACGGCGAAAAATTTATGAACAGATGGACTGTGTTCAGCAGGGGCAAAGCAAAATGTTTTGCCAATGCAATCTAATCAAAAGAGGAGAAGAATAGCTAGTAGCCAAATCGTGGTCCATCTTTCCTATGCAATAAAATCCCAACCAGCACACACAGAAGAATCACAGATTCCTCCAGACGGAATACACACAACAGAATGGCATAGTTTGTCCAGAGCCAAATAGGAATACAAATATCAACACAATAGCTATTTCATCCGAAGAACTCTTTCTTCCAAACCAAAATAGCACATGCTAGATAGAATCATTATAGATTTACACAGAGAGAGAGAGAGAGAGAGAGAG
>JAAAYG020021180.1:45385-56662 GCA_009936455.2 Tomocerus minor
AGAGAGAGAGAGAGAGAGAGAGAGGACAACTAGTCCTCTTCTTCGCATTACTTATAGCCGAACTTTTCCAAGTCCACTTGTAGTTATTTCAATTGGATTGCATTGTCGTAGAGAAGTGGAATCTTCGTAGTCTCTGTACAAATTCAGCTATAGAATGCGTGTTCATCTCTACCTACGAACGACATGTATTCTATTATAGCAGAGAGAGAGAGAGAGACAGACTCCCAACTTCCTTTCTCTATACAATATAATAGAAATACAATAGAATGCTTAGTATAGAAGTTGTCAGTTACCTACCGCAGTCAGTGTCACCTCGCATCAAGTTATTGCTCATTCCAGGCCCTTTTCGTGCAGCCACTACATACCAACATAAATTCCTTGGGCTGATTCTGATTGTGAGTAGCTGACTTGACTAGTTCTACTAAACTCATACTACTACTTACTTTTGTACTATAGCACTATATAATATTATAATAGTCAAACTGAGTTAAGCTTCTCTTTTGCCTTGGCTTTCTCTATCTTATCTACCTATCTACCACTACATACTATCACTATCTATTTACCCACTCGACTTAAACGTCAAGAGCCATATTATTATTGTTAGAGATACTGCTAACACCTTGTCGCTTTTAACCACTATTTTTATTGTTGTGGGACATTCAAGAGGAAAAAATCTCGGGACTTTCTGCCCTATCCTTCTGTTCGAGAACATCTATGCTCACAAGACTTTCAGACAGAGATCTAGATTAAACAGATGCTACCACTGTTAACTAAACTCCAAATTATATCTGTATTATTAGGTAAGAGATGGAAATGATAATAATTACTCTCATTTGTGTTCACCCACCCCAACAGATCCACTGCTACTAAAATAAAATATGGGAATTCATAGAGAACAAGACATGGGAACTCTGGATCCTTCCTCATATATTATCATCATAGTCTAACTAAACTCATACCATCAACTTTCTATATCACTTTTACATATAATATATACAAATGAATCTCTGTGTAATATAAATTCCATGGATATTCGAAAGAGAGACGAAACCACGGGAGGATCGTAACTCGTCACACTAACAATGCATTATTACATTACAAGATGCGATTGTCGTTTGCGGTATGGCTCATAGTTTTGTTGCTGGACTTGTCCTCAAAATCTCCCATTAACCATTACAAAATTACAATCCAGTGAAATAACTGGCTACGGGAATGCTAACTACATACATAGCCTCTCTGAATTTCTACATCATTCCCATTTTCATACTATTATATAGCTGCATGGTGGAGAGAGAGAGAGAGAAGTTTCATTTGGTCACGTTAGGGTGTCTACATGTTTACATATTTATATAGAAAGGGATGGATTCATTTCAAGTTCCATATTAGAGCCTTGCATCCCATCCCATTCACAGTTTTGAGCTGATTTTGAAGGAAAGTAAACTGAACACACAGAGTTTGTCTACGAGCCAGATTACAAATACTGCAGTCAAGTCAATTGAAGTAAAGTGGGGGACCTCCTGGTCTGCTTTGAATCTCATACGATTTATCCAAAAGTGAGCTTGAATATAGTTCACAGCCTTCCTCCTCTACACACAGGATATTATTACACATTTTCTCTAGTCATTATATAGAAATTCATGCTAGACGTAACCCTATAAACTTTGATTTAGCAGTAGCTGTAGCATTAAGTACATCTATAGCTTCCATTTGTCTAGCTCTGCTATTATTACCACACTAGCATGCGTATGCTCCTACTAAATAGACTAGGCAGAGAGTGTGTACGACCCGCAAGGAAGGAAACTAACGGAGCCATTCCACCGTCGCGTCACCTGTATTTGACAGCAAATGTAAAGAACTATTTTGTCCGCTCGCTGCATTGTATTGTATTTTCTTCTATAGCTAAACTGCAGCTCTCCTTTACTTCACTTCAGTTATATAATCGGTGGAGTAATGCAGGAGAGAAGAGAATTCATGTCTATATCAACTCACTTCCTCGATGATATTCTTCATCGTAGATATAATAACACACTTCCATTCCCCAAAGTTTCCCTCTGATCTCTATTTTAAACTTTAGTCACTTTCTTGACTATAAATCCGAATAAGGCGAGAAAGACTCACTATAGATCATCATTCTCAATATTATGCATTCTCCATTACTAAATCAAACTTTCGAATTTGCAACACTGCATCCCCTTGACAAGTGCAAACTTAACCTTGCCAAATACAGCCATAGCAAGTTCCATCAAAATCAAAACCTCTCAACTACACAATACTTTATTCTATACATCCTACTACTACTGCAACTATTACTACACAGACCACATTGATACAATTTTTTTATTCTTTATTATACTTCAGCAGCATTGAATTCGCTATATAATATTAGCTAGACATATTACATGAATGACAATCTGTAATGTCAAACCCATTTCCTACATTATTATAGCTGTTTGTATGGAGCTTTATCAATTCCACGACAATTTCCACCTGTTCTCTCCTCTGTGCGTAATATTACGATATAAAATCCAGAATCTTGCATCTGGGCATCCATGTCGTTTAAAGATAAAAATTTGTTACATATACAGAACATAGATACAGGGTAAATCGTACACAAGTCACCAAGTACGTCTATGCATGCAGTAAAGGATAAACCAGATATACAAGACGAAACGACAATTGCAATAAACTTAAGTAAACATATCAATTGGGAATCAGCAGAAAAACTTGTACATGTACTTACCTTTTCTAATTCTAACAAGTGAAACCGTAACACTTGGATTGCTTGTACCATCTGTAATCAAATTAAACAAAGAGCCACATTAGGTAAATTATCTGGGATATAAAAATGATGTCATCATTAGAACACAATTCATTTCAATTCTCGTTCTTACTAACAACCATACATGGAAGTACACAGCCCATCACATTAGCATGTGTACTCTAGCCATATACTATACTGGTACCTATAATTATACACAATATATTATATCCAACTCCATCATATGATAAATTGGACTCCATTATATCATCCCTTCCCACCCATTCATCAGACATGCGAAATTTATTGCAAAATCAATTAGCCAAAGGAAATTTTCATCAGGGAATCACAATTCAGTTCAAATTTACAGTTAATTGTGAGACATGCATTGGAAGGTACCTATATGAAAAAAGCACTTGATAAAATGATAGACAAGTCGATATGAAAGTTCTTGAATTACCAAAAGCAAATTGTTAAAATTACTGTCCATGTAGATTACTGGAATGAAAAAAAGAGGATTATCAGGTGATAGAAAATTCCCATAATATTTTTATATCTATGTACACACGGAGCAATCTTACACTAATGTTTACCCAATTTTTCCAATAAATAAATTACGTATGTACGTAGTGTAGGTATCTATATTTAGTCAGCCAAACAAATATTTCCTTGTTCCATATCATTATCAATATTCTCATTATCAATTATTCCAATGTTTAATTCCATTATTTTATCATCATCGTCATTATCAAATGGCTAAAAAATTGTTATGTAAGTAAACACTACATTGAAAACACGGGAGCTGACATAGTCTCATTCTAATTCTCTCAAGACTCGAGGGTCTCTACTCTACTCTTCTCACACACTCAACGCTACTCTGCTCCCAATGATAAAATAAAACGCAAAGCAAACAAAATACAAACAATTGATCCACTACACTACTACGTACGAATATAAAGAATAATAATAATGTGTATATTCTGTCTAGCCAAAGTTAAGCCTAAGCCAAAGCAAGTCAAGTCCACTAATCAAATACCACATCGTCGTCATCATATCTAAGTTATCCAAGAGACACACTTACATTCACTAACTTTTATAGCTGTAAAATCAACTCTTCAGAGTTGTTCATGGGAGTGAATGAAGTAAGGGAGGCCAAAAGGAGACTAAATAGACATAATGCAGTAATAGACATAGCCTGATAATAATAATATGAGATATGAACAAGTCTCATTGCAGGAAAAGCACTCATTCAGTCTTATCAGAGACGACGAGAGGATTTGAGTAGTTAGTTACACAATTTTCGACAACTTGTTTTTATGACAGTAACAATATTTAATACCTACATTACATATGTTCATACATCTGCTTACCATTGTAATAACTCTATAATTTTTCACGAACATATACTACAGAGCAGTGCTACAAGCTGTATACAGTAGGATACGCAAAGCAAACAACAAAATACACTGTCTAGCTATCTCCCATCTGTACAATGAATATCACACGACAATATACTTTTAATTTAATTGACTATTGTGGCAGGAGTACATTGTTGAGTGCTCCACGTACATATACATGTGTAATGTACATAAAACTAAGAATAAGTAAGTAATCATACAAGTTAGAACTTCCTCACTGGTTTAGTTAAATGGCTACCTATGTGAAAACCCATTATGAACACTTCAATTGCTAACTACTCTGTATTTTTATTAACCATATACACGTAATGCTTTTATTACCCAGGTCTATCTAATGAAATATAAACATAGCTGAGCTAAACTTCCTTTCTGCAAAGGCAATCACATAAATCATGCACCTAATGTTACTCTACATAAAATAAATAATGATAAGAAATTTAGCTTGAGTTTTTGTATTAATATGTAGCAATTAGTCTGAGATTATCTAATACGTTTATTCCACTGGAATGCCCTAACTATTATCTGGGTCTTTGTGTCAGCAAATAACTTCCAACTAAAAAAACATGCTCCATATCTATAAGTTCTAAGTACATACTACACAGTGCAGAACAAATAAAATGCAGCCATAGCTAGGTCATAATATAATTGAACAACCTATCTTTTTTTACTATGTACGTATGAACGCACGTAACACACCTAATGGTAATGAAGCAAAGTTTGATATGAAGTAAAATAAAAAAAATGATAACAGTGTTTGTGAACCTTTATGACGTTCTATCAGAGTGAAGAGCCTAGTTACTCTAATCAACTCTCTCTATCTCCCTTACAATAACAAACAACTCAATTTGTGAAGAAGGGAGTAAATCCTCAAATTCAAAATATAAGTCAATCCATATAATAAATTGCTATAATGGCTAATAGGCCAAATGCATCCTGCTCACTTATAAACATTTATAGTGAATAAGTGAGTGTATATAGCTATCTGAATATCGACATGAGATTAAAGCGAGACAGAGTTTTAGTGAAATCAAAAGAAGCGGATGCTCTTGATAGGAATAAGTCGTCGAATGCACTAGGAAAAGAAGCTTAAGCAAAGCGTCCATGACTGATTCAGTTTTTCGGGGATATGTAAGATGATTGACAAAATGACTAGGACGATGGGACGGGGCCATTAAAAAAGGTGTTGGGAAAGATAGGAATGGGTAATAAATCTTGATGGCTCAGCTCAGGTCTTTCAATGCTCCAATCCTACACATATCCATTACAACGTATATATGACTTAACCGCATCTTCAAATAGCGTATAACATCATCGACATCCCTCTATAATATTTCTACACACCCTTTCTTCCTTCCACTCACTCTCAGACGACGTTGCGTTGTTGAACTAAAAGAGATATAACATAAATCCCATGCTAACTTTATAGATTTTTCTCACTAAAAGTACCTAAATACATTTTACTGGAATTTTTCCGAGCTGAGTCTGTCTTGTAATAGTTTCCCTCCTCTTTCTGTGATATGGAGCAATTCCTTGACTAATACTATTAGATACCACGCTTTCATTCCCTCTAAAACTACAGGCAAGAAAATATGAAATAAAGATATAACGATACTTGTGTGTGCAATAGGCTGGAAGAAGAAGCAAATTTAATGCAATAGATATCTCCGTACATATTATAATGAGGAGGCTCTTTCATTCCAACAATTCAACAAACACACATAGTTACTATCAGTACACAGTAAAACATGTACACAATCCATTCTCCGTAGCATGTACAAGTAATCTAGCTAACCTTTGACTGAAATTCTTAGGAAGGGAGATTGGAAGAGGATATAGGATCCTACTTATTATAAACTGATATATAAAAGACACTAAAAACTAGGAATATATGATGCCGACGACATCTCAGTTTACGTAATCTAATGCTAAATGTAATGTAAAATTTAAATCTAGTCAAGTTCCTCTAACAGAAGGGAAGGCCTTGATGATTCCATGCAGGACAAGATCAAGAGAGGACCCACAGGATTTTTTATGACTCCTCATATCAATTCAATTCAACTCTAGACAAGACAACTCAAGGTGTACGATTATTGTCGCTGAGGCATATTAAAGTCAGAGTTGCACTGACGACTCCACAGATAACGACAAACTAACTAAACAAAAAGAACTAAACATACTCACTCGTATCTTAGACTGATATGAGAAGAAGAAGAAGAGGCTCGTAGCATACAAACAGGTGGACAGAGAACAACATTGCTCATATCCAAATACTCTCTATAAACTAATACATACATAGAGACAGCGGCACAAGGAGTTTACTAGTTTCTTGGATCATGGATACAAGGAGAGAAAACAAAATAAGGATGGAATAACGTCGTTGCCTGGATAGATATAGATTCTGGCAAAACCGGTCATGAAGTCAGATAGAGCCAAAGCCAAGGCACATCATACAAATAACACATGCACTGGCTAACTACACAGGCAGAGCCAAAGCAAACAAACGAATGATATCCAAAGGAGATTAAATTTTAAATTTCAGAGAAGAGCATCATGTCTTGTTACTCTCTATTTTTCTCTTTCCTATAAAGTCATAATGTAATAAGCCTACTAACTCACCTAACCTTTGCCTGTGACTCATTTTATATCTCAAACTTCTTCGTCTCAATGTCTCCCTCTCATTCTTCTATCAAAGTACACAGATGAAATGACAATGATCACTTCACTCTCCTGCCTTCTAAATAATAAGACGAAATAAATAAATACAAAAGGATTCCATTCTCAGATGAGATGAGAGACTACAGCAATACAATGCACAACCCAACAAACTAATGTCAACCCAGTCAGACCAGATTGCATAGCTAATACCTACGCTATACTACAATCACATATTCATACCATCATCATCATCCCTCATACCATATCCTCATCTTCAAATCAACTCTCAGACAATGTCTCATCCTCACTCACATAATCAACTTGCTTTTATGTCGCATTACCCTATTGCGTATTAATTCCTTCATCAACAATTCTTCAAATATTTATTAATTCCTCTCTACTTATTTAAAAACATTATTTGAAAGCATTTGATAAAAATAGAACTCTTTGCTCTTTCTGTATCGTAAGGTTTTTTACAGGTTTGTGTATATTTTCAAATCTTCAATGGATTCATTCGTGTCGATATTAAAAAGTCTTAACGGACTATTCGAATTCTCTCTGTAGTAGGACGAAAAAAGATGAGTGTTTGTAAGGAAACTGTTAAAAAAACTCTGCATTAGCATCTTAGCATAATATTATCAGTTTATTTAATGCATACTAGGGATCTGCATTAATACAATAATGGGATAGATGGCTCGGTTTGGCTAATGCACCTCTCGACCGACAAAACCAAAGCACAAGCGTAGAGGAGTGCAGTACATGCAGTTAAGTAATGCTTATAATATCTTTGAAAAACACGTGCACCTCATTCGACGATTACGCCCTACCGACACTCCTCGAAAAGTCATCATTATGTACACCTCACAATTATGTTGTTAAAATTCCAACCTTGTGCTATATGTGCCTGTTGTATATTGGCCAGGCAGAGCAGAATAGGGCAAAGTTCCTCTCATCTCTTTCGGCCTAACAGAACTTGGCAGAACAGGTGTATTACCATTATACGATGTAGATACATTGATTCGATGCGTACAAGACGAAAATGGTAATATTATCGAGATACCTAAATTATGCATTAACATCTATCCATCTTCCATCCATCCATCCATCCACAGCTTAGTAGTTTTACCGAAGCCTCCAATCCATCTCACTTCAGCCCAAGCAACATATGTTCAAGAAAGAAACTTAACTAATACTCTCTTTGATATCAAAGCTAAGCCGGCCATGAAATTTGGTGCTAGGTAGATGATGGACTCCGATGGACTCTCCTGTGCTCTGTACGATATGATAGTGTGTTGTGAATAAATCCATGATAGCCAAAATTAACATATAATAAATACGTGTAGCTATCTTTTGTATCTACCAATAGCCGAGAAGCACGGAGAGCTATCTTAGAGCTTATTAGGATATTTACATACTATAGAAAATCATCTGTTTAGTAATTTACAAGGGATATTCCTCCAAGATAGTAATTTGCTTGAATTTAACAGAAAAGCAAGTAAAACGAGGAGAAAATCTAACTCATTATATATTATTGCCTTTGTACTATGGTGCTGAATCAAAAGCACGGCCAATAATGTGAAAGAAGGGAAGGCTTGCTTGCTACACTATCATATTATTATAATCGTAAGCAACATAGTGTACTATGATTGCACATGGTACTTATGATAGTTATAACCGTCGTAACATGTCATTATCTCTCTCACCTTTACCTGAGCATCCTATCATATCAAATCTTGCTATAAACTTAATATTATCATCTTGGCTCAGTTGTTGCGCTCTCAACTTGAGAGTTTGAGTTGATTGTGACTGTAAGTAATATAGGTAATGTGGCTTTAGCTGTGCACAGTGCGTAGGCACTTCCCACCAACGCTAAGGCAAAACCAACCCGTAGACATCTACATCACCTATCTACCATCTTGTTCTTACATTTCCATTATTCCATTTCAATTCCATCCATCTCGTATCATATCTGCAGATAGAAACTGGACTCGTCCACACTACATGGCAATCCTACAGCTCACCACTCCAACATTTAGACAAATCAACATTCATACCCTTTTACTGCAATTCTTGTAGTTAACTTTAACTTAGGATTAGCTATTAAAGTGATATTCTAATGGATTTCGCATGCTATCACACTCACTCCTCGACTACCAACCAATACATCTGTATTATTGACACCAGGCAGGCAAGAAAGGTAGGGCAAACTGGACTGGACTCATCTTGACTTATCATCTCTCTCGCAGTTAGATATGATAACGTATAGTAAGACACCTTATATACCTATCTACAATGACAGACGTGCACATTATATAGTAATACCTAGTTATATAGTCTGAGAGATGGTGAAAAATTCAATTATAATATTACATTACAATGTGGGGTCGTTACAGATAGATATTTTATTTTGATATGATAGCCACATCACATCATCATCTTAAATTCTGTAATACTCATGTTCTGTCATGTCACTTTATCATATGCACCATAGATCAACCTGGTGGTGAAATGTGAAGAGATAAGAACTCTAGTCAACCCTGCAGATATTTTCGCAATAGAATTAATTAAGGCTTTTTGCAAAAAGAATTAGTTAGTTATGGTCCATTAGTTTCGTGTATTCATTAGCGATTTCTAATGGAATTAATTGGACAGCGGTAAATAAGATTTAATGCCATAGGATGATAATAGAGTTTGATAGCTACATGCCATGATGCTCAATAGTAAACTAGTGTAGGCAAGTATGCATAAAACAAGAAGGTGCTCGTCTGGCTGCGCTACCTGAACCACTTGACTACTTAATACATAATACCCGTATAGTGAGTGAGTGAGTGAGTGACTAGACTTCTACTCGTACTACTACTGACCAGGCCAGAGTTAAATTGAATAGAAGACAGCACGAGATGGAAATGGAATGAAACAATTTAATATTCCTCTAATACTACCACCCTCCACTTTCCATTCACATTATTTTTACTTATCCTTATCTCCACAATAGTTGTACTGGAATACTTAATGTTTTATTAAACATGGTTCTTTAGATGAGTAGGGACCCATCTCTCTCTAACTAAACATATATTATTATGCATACGAGAACTTGTATAATATCTATTTACATTCAGTACAATTTTACACTCAACTCTCAATCAGCTCTGCTCACCTGTTCTACCTACACTAATTTCAAGATGGTAACATCATATCTCTATACTGCCTACGTGTATAAATTAAAGACTTCACAGATATGCATAAAACTCTTCTTATACAGTACCTACGCACGTACATTATACAATGGAATTATATTGAATAGTATGTAGAGTAGGAGCAATGAAAAAGTTGTAAGACCAGAGCAAGAGCTAATCAAGTCCACCTAGATAAATCCTCTCTGTAAACTATTTGTTTATTATGGACTATATAAAAGCAATGAATTCAAATGAATTGTGTTGTAAGTTTAAACGAAATGGAAATAAAGAGAATTTATTTTACAGTTCAGTTGACTTACCAAAGAATCTACTTCAGGATCTGCTATATAATACGGCTTCTCTTGACGTATCTGTAAAAACATAAAATATTCATGATTATTATTAATTCGAGATCACAGGTCACATCAACCCAAGAAATCATTCATGTCTATTATGTATGATGCATCTCTCTCTGTCTTCCCTTGTCCTGTATAGTAAGTAAGTAAAAATAAACTCATTCTCCAAAGGTTCTGACACCATTGTAATATTTCAACCTCAAGAACTCAATCATAACCAAATGGGGATACACCGTTTCGTTATTCTTCCTGGACAAAACACATCTAGTGAATATATCATCCAATACCTCATAATATTATCCATAAACCTTATGCGCATACTACAGACTCTTGATAAATAGATCAGGGCAAAGAAGCAAATTAAGCTTAGCATTCAGAATTCAAAACTTTTTCCATAGGACATAGAAGGTAAATAGATATACTATACTTAAATACTATATTGACCATATACTTATTTCTATAACAAAAAATCTCATATCTCATTATAGATACATTTGACAAGGATGCAGGGTACAATGCATCTTTACAACAATACAAGTCTCTGTAATAATGGAATGCACAACGTCCAAGATGGAGCAAAGTGTGGACGTGTGTTCTCATCTCCTCTCCATTTCATTCTATTGTTAACTTTTCTAATGCCCACATAATACTACTACAGAGCATACCATAAGAGTTTTTATTAAACTTTGCTTTTGCATTAGATCCTATTGCTTGATGTACTTTCGTGGGATTCAATAGAAAACTACATCGAAAGATAAACGTCACACTCCTGTACCAAAAGTTATAATTATCTATACTACACAATCATTTGTTCTCTCCATATTAGAAATAATATTGATAATAATTGTTACAAATAGTTATACATTTTAATTTATTTTCTATCTTTTAAAATTTAATTTATGTGATGTGTTCTA
>JAAAYG020021181.1:0-18586 GCA_009936455.2 Tomocerus minor
TCCGTCAATTTCCATCACAAAAACAGTGACATCGACGGAAAGCCCTTCACGTAAACGATGTTTATGTTATCTGGGAATGGCAGTATTTCTACTGTTTTAGAGACTAAAATAAAACAATTGTAGTAAATTAAATGTCACGCGTTAAAATGATTTAATCATTTCATCTGGATTTGTATTTAATTTCATACCATTTCGTGACTTGTGCATTCACTGTTTACTATTTACCAAAAGAATATGACTAACAACTAACTTCATAGGTATAAGTATACATCACCATATAAGTCTGTCAAGGCGGATTTTCCCATACCCCTTAATTAAAATAACATACATTTTCAATTATCGAATAATTATGACATTGCAGTAGCTATCAAAATTTAAAAGCTCTATTAATGCTTTCGATCTGCCATCCTTTTTAATTGTTCCTAGCGGAGGGCTCTAATGTAGTATATACTTTTCAATTTTTATCCCATCAACATTTTACATATTATATCGGCTTGGAATAATTTGGAAGATAAGCAACTACAGATAACACAATGAAATTTACGATTTATTCAGTTCAGAAACTCAGGGGAAATATTTTGTTAATGTTATTAACAATTAATCTTTTGGAAGTCAATATTGTAAGCATTAAGTAACTATTTAATATTCACTTTAATTTGATTTACTTTTCTCATTATTTGCATTTCTTCTAACATCCATTTTTTAAACGTGGTTATTCTTTTGCAATAGACAATTATTACACTTCCAACCTTTATGCAGATATTTATCTTAGTAAACCGTCAATTTTCTTTTATTGCAATTAAAATTGTAGCATCCATTCATGATCCATTCTATATTTAGGCATTATAGATAGCAATATCCTCGAGTTTAGCGCCTCTACACTCTCAGTACCCGCAATTATTCCTTATTTATTTACTTTTCAATAATTTTCTTTGGAAATTTGAAATAACTGATATAAAGGCTTTATGTATCTAACTACACTAAATTAATTTTATTTCAATTTAAGAAAATAAAACTCACATGCGCATTTATTTCAAAATTTTAATCTATATCAAAAATCAATGAAAGTGGAGCGACATAATATTTGTATTTCCCTTCTTTAGTTCTACAAAATATCTTAACTGGCATGCCCAAACTTGTATTTTTTCATTTATTTTATGATTACAGGCACATGGAATGACGGATCGTCTAAACAGTTGCAAAGGTGTTGATGTAAACCTTGTAGAAAAGAACATGGTGAACATTAATTTATGTTTGCAACACATTGGTGTGAAGGAAGTAATGAGCATGGAGATATCACAAATGGCTGTGGGTTGAATTTTAATTTTTAGACATTTATTCAGATTTATTAGTACTTTTGTTAAAATTTAAAATTTTTTTGAAATCTTTCAGTGCTTCGGAAAATGCGTTATGATGAAACGAGGAATTGTGAGTTCCAATATTTGCATTTGTTAAAAATATAAGCACAGTGTAATTTTAAATGTTTCAACTAAAAATATTTTTATTTGATAGATCGATGAAAATGGTTTACCCCAAATAGAAGCTATAAGGAAGATGATATCCAATGATTTTCCAGATATAGTGCACGAGGAGTTGAAACAAGAAACTGAATCCTGCCTCGATGAATCAAGTAAGTTAATTAGAACATTATATTTCTACAAAAATATTACATATGACATGACTGGTAATTATTTCTAAAACTTTTGTTGTCTAATGCCACTATATAAATATTAATTTTATGTTTTACAGCTGATATGATAGATCCGACAGATGAATCCTGTACAACTTACATTCCATTAGGGATGTGTATGCACAATGCTTTCGTAGAAGTGTGTCAGTAGCAAACTATGAAGCATCAAAGTTTAATTTCATGCAGTTATTTAATTAACAATAACAAGTTGAAAATTAAATTGTAGGAAATACATCAGATTATTTTTAATATTAATCTAGATATTTTCCAGAAAATATAAATAATTTGTTCAACACCACAATACCCTTTTAAGATGTTTTTGTGCCTTTATAAATGAGAACTGTTAGCTACAGATAAGATATGATATAGCAAACAGTAATTCATTATATATCTTCTATATTCATTTCTACATTAAAATGTTAATCCGTTTACTACTCTAATGTACACCGAGACGTCTCAAAATAATTTCAGTAAAAAATTTTTAGCAAAAAATGTATATTCATTTGTTTTAAAGACAATACAGTAGCCTACACATATCCAGTAAAAAATTATAAAAAATATTTTAAGCTTTGACGTATTACGTATAATATGAATGGATATAATATATGAATATGCTTTCAGATAACAATTAAACAGTTAAACTATATAATAAAGCTACTAGTCATCTGGATGCTCTTTATCAAATATTCAGTGCGAGCAATACATTGATGAAGTGCCACATCCGCGGAAATTCCACGTTCATTCATTTTTTTCAAGTTCTGGAGTTTTGATCCTCTAGTTAATAAGACACGTAGTTTCATAACGGTGGATAGTAATGAAAATGGGCGCAATTAGTTAGCATTTTGGTAGTTACTTTTTGTTGTATGAATATTGCTTTTGTTTGTCGTCCTCCTCACTAAATACGTTCCTGCTCAGTACCGTATTTAGAACTCAGTTTTGAGAGAGGGCTGGCAAAGCCAAACACATTTTATTGCAACATTTTCGAACGTTCCAATTCGCGCGTAGCACAAAAACATTTGCTGTTTTAGACCAAAAATTGATGAAATATATCTCATTACGCTCGAAGCGCGGAAAGTTTTGTGCATTTTTCCAAAACTTTTTATTTTCTAGACATTTTGGAAGGGGGGCATTTGCCCCGAATGACACCCTTTCAATACGGCCATGTCCTAGCTCAAAGTTGTACTAACAAAATATTCACTGGTATAATTTTCTTGGAATTTAAACCTGAATATACTAAGAAAAAGGGTCCGCTGGTCTTTAATAATAAAATACCATATAATATATATTAGTATAACAGTATAGGTACTAATAGGTAGTTGACTTTACTAATACTATCATTTACTTATACTTTGCCAATGCTTTCTTCTTCAATACTACATTTTTTTCTTTCTACAAAAAATTGTGTAATTAGTATTAAATAATATGTTTGAATTACATAGCAGGATGTCTGTATTTATAGGTCGAATGTAAAAAGTTCAATGAATTTATGTTTGTACACGGTTTAGTTTCATTTATTTTAGACTTTCTACTGGCATTTTTGTACAGATTTAGATAATTTGGTGATCAAACTTTTTCATACTGCAAAAATCAATTTTTGAATATTGTATGACTTATATAGACTCGTTCCATTGAATTTTTGAGAATGTCTTCTCTATCATTTAAAGCGTTTTTTACTGTTAACTGTTCATTATAATCTTGAATGGGGTAATCATGAGCAAACAAAATGAACTTCAGAGAAAATGACAAATTCAGCTCTACTATCTTCAATCATCATTTTTAATTTCGGAGATGGAATTCTACCCATTTGATGTAAAAATGATAATTCAGTGTTTAAATTAGATCTTAAAATATTCAAAGGGAATGATTCCGAAAATTACATACATCTTATGTTACATACATACTCTTCCATACTAAATTAAATTATTGTCGGAAAGACGTTTGTTATAAAACCAAAGTTTTGTTAACTGAAACATCTCTTCGTTTGAGGTTTGAGGAACATGGTAAAATTTGGAAGAATCCGTTTTATTCTTCATGTAACTGGTATCTTTATATTCCAGTATAAAAACCAAACGTGTCAGTTTGTAGCAAAAGTTTTAGGATCTTTTTGAATAGTTCTACGGTCAGTAATGATTAACAAAAAGATAATTGAGTCTGCAGCAAAGTTTTTTCGTTTAAGTGATTTATTCCATTTTGGTTTTATAACATACAATAAAAAATCAGGTGTTTTTATCCCTGTGAAAACTAGAATTAGACTCATCATCTTTTGTGCAGTTTTATTTAATGAAGTAATATTTCTACTATTCAGCATTTTGATATTTCTTGTTCAGATATTTTCGACCAATCCTCCTTTGACAAATGAACAGATGTGCACTGTTATAGTGTTCTTTCTGATAGATGTTATGTTATTCAACGTTCACTTAATTATGATAAGACATATCAATATTTTAACCATAACTCAAAATGCCACAATTAAAATTTCGTCAGCGCTCGAAACCACAGGTAAGAATTTATATTGAAATGGCCCTGAAATATGAAACGAAGTATCCTGCGAATTGAGGATTACGAAATATTATATAATATAACATCTAAGATCCACCCTATAGCTACAATTTCTGTTGAAAAAGTCAATAATTTAATTGGAACCAATGCCAATTGTATTTATTTTTGCTTTTGGGAAAGTTACTTAATTATTTTACTCAAATAATTGCCGAATAGTCGGAAAATATATCTTGAATATAATCATTAGAAGAGAATTTTTTGTTACAGATAACGGAGATGCTGAGTCCTTTCAAATTAAAATTCTTCTTATTCTTATGAATGGATTACTCCCTGCTTGCACAAAAGTTTTGATTACATTTATAATTTTTGGTTCTTCTATAGGCTATCCATACATTATTCCAGTGTTCTTTCAATTTATCCCCTATAATTTTATGTGTCATTTAATTTACTTGTCATTTTGGATTAATACCTTATTCACTATGTACTACCTTCTGCTCACCTGTCACTTTGTCATTACTTTTGCCATAATATATTTTTATTCGTTAAACGACATACTGAATAATATTTCAACCGGACTGAAAAGAATTCCAAGTCAGACAGTTCTAATGTATAAACTGCCCTACTTTATGAATGTTTACAGATGGGTTAAGATAATTAATTCTAGAGCCAACGAAATATTGGGCTTAAATTTCGCTATTTCTCTTTTGATGTTTGTAAATCTGAATCAAATGTTTAATTATGCTGCTTTGGGATTGTACAAGGCAAGTCATTTGTATATAAGCCTTTTGGTCATCTATTCATCCATTGTTGCCGGTTTTGTTCAGTCGCAGATGTACCCTAAACTTTCCCAAGTACATTCAAATTCCGAAGATTTAAAGGTCCAGTTTTTAATGTTGTGCAGTCGGAAAGTTTTTAAGAAGGAAGTCAAAAGTCTTGGTTCGATACGATTAGAAATTGGTCACTTCTTCTACTTTCAGAGGTCAACTACTCTGACTATTCTGCAATTAATAATCAACAATAGCATCACTTTAATTTTGTCAGACTTTAAATTCTAATTGAATATTTTAGAAATATGTTTTCATGTAGCCCCTGGAAATTAACATGTTATCATAGAATAAAAATAACCTCATCATTGCCGACTTTTGTTTTTGTGTTACGTACCATTTAAGAGTAATCAGTGGTGAAGCCTGCTAAAATTTTAAATTCATTTCGGGTAACATGTCTTTTTCATGAAGGTCGCAGACAGCCGCTGTCATTGGGATGTTCCGGAACAGACTTGTGTTGTAATTAGTCGATTGATTGATAATCTCAAACGACTGTTAGAAACTAAGAGAATTGATATGTTTGAATACAATTAGATATAATATTTTGTGGTTAGACTTTAATAGGTTGTAATTATAGTTTTTATTTATATTTCGTTTTGTGACTTTTGGTGAAAAGAGGTGGTCGTTTCTTGTAACTTCCTACCTATATCAGTTCGTGTAATTGATGGGCCTATGATGTCACTTGAATAAAGCTGAACTATGAACTATGATACCCAAATAACTTATTCAGATGTTAAACAATGGAATTGTTTGTCGATTGGTAATTTTCAGCTAATTGGTATTTTTTTGATCAAACAGAAAGTTACCTAACATTTACGTGATTTGCTCGAGCTATATTTTCAATTCCAAAAAAAAATAGCAGCAGTTAACCTTTTTGGGTTACTAACAACTCAATGGTCATTCATAAACCATGTATTTAGTATAGAAAGCTACAAAATAGGGTATTAGACCCCGATCGGGCGTTTGTATCTTAATATTCCTGCCTATTTCGTTGGTTGGGCCTCTGCGCTCTGCTAAAAAGTAAAAAAGCTTGGTAAACTTTCTATAAATATATAGTTGCCTATTCCCTTCCTATTACCCAGTTTGAAGACAAGCGTCTGTCATTGACATTTTCAGGAAAAGATTTGTGTTGTTGTAATTAGTCTATATGGATATCCACGCAACTTATTTAGATGTTAAACAATGGAATTATGTGACAATGGTAATTTCTGGCCAAACAGAAACTTCCTAACATTTACGGCATTTGATAGAGCTATATTTTCAATTCTAAAAAATAAAATAGTGTCAGTTAACCTTTTTGTGTTACTAACTACTCAGCATCAATCATAGCATGTATTTAGTATAGATAGGTATAAAAGCGGGTATTAGACCCCAATCGGGCATTTGTATCTCAAAATACTTACCTATTTCATTGGTTGGGCTGCTAAAAAGCTGAAAAGCTTGGTAAACAAATTGCACTAAATATATAGCTGCCTCTTCCCTGTCTGTTGCCCAGTTCGGTTGTTTAGTGGACTTAAGCACCAATCTTGAATAGGGACCTAAAACTGTTTATAAAACTTTTATGTACTAGTAGTTGTATGCACTTTGGGTAATAACACCCCAATTAATTCCAGGGAATTCAATAGTACGTAGCGATGTAGAAGTTTTTTCTCTTGAATTCCCATTCATTGTATATGACTATATTATATTATATATAAATACCTATATATTATATTTTGCATGTACTTGCGAAAATAAAAGAATAATAGAAGTTAACGAATAATTAAGTATCAATTACTTATAAGGCTAGAATGGACATGGGCTTCTCTTGTAAAGTTGATAATATTGTTCAGTGTGTAATCAAGCAATGAGAATAGTATTATATATAATATTATGCTAGCAGAGAACATTCAATTCCGTCATTCAATATTATTTTTTCAGAATTATGATAGAAATGTCATACCGAATTTAATCATAAAAGAAATGGTGAAGAGTGAAATGCACTCTTTGGAATTAATAATAAAATATCACAAATAATAAATAATATAAGCTATTATTGTAAGTTCACTATATACACTTATTGAGAGAGAAGTCAGAGAAGTAAGGAATGTTTATATAGTATAGATAAATATGAAATAATAAAATAATATATACATTGTTGGATTGTACTTAATCTTCAAGTTAACTAAATATATAGAGAATAAATTGATTCTACATATATGTAATATATTTGCAATGTAGCGTTTGATTGAATGCCATTTACTCACTCTCCATTGCATTGTCACCAATTAATTTTGCATAATCGAAATAAATAGATGTTTTGTGAGTTGGTGGCGTTGATTTGGTTGAGCACGGTTTACAGCTCTTTTTTATCATTGATAGTTAACCCTGTGGATTAGATTAGCGATGTGACCTTCTTCTTTATCTGTCTATGACAATCCTTGTTGAATGACTTCATCAATTGCACAAGTAAAGCCAGAGAGACATGCAGAGAAAATATGCATTTCATTTTGTTCTCCCTTGACGGACTTTTCGCATTTAATTCCATTGCCTTCGTCAACCTGTTGTAAATTAAAATTCAAAAAAAAACTATAGAAAAATAATACAGAATTATCATTAGAATTTTTAATTAGTGATTAACATTAATTAAATAGGATTTAAAAGTGATATTTATTTGTTGTAAAGTAAACTCGGTGAGGGTGACTAAAGCAAACAGCCTAAGTAGAGCAGCAGACATCAAAGCTCGGTAAGTAAGCATACATTCCGTCATCTCCGGAAATAGAGAATTGAGGTGCGCGCCTGCGCGAGTCAGGGTGCGGTTCTCTCCATTGATCGTATATACCTATAGAGCCGTTCCCTATAACATAGAATATGCATATTGCACACACATACACAACATACAGACAGACATACGAGGAGTCAACAGACAAGTTAGTCAAGTCAGTCGGCTTTATTAGCAAACGAAAATTCTGTCACATTTCTCACGTCCCCATTTCATCAACATTTTCATTTCTGGCTAGTAATAATAAGTGAGTTTTAAGCTATTAAACATTCCTGGCTGGTTAGCACTGTTTTATTTTACATTTCACTTTTAAACAGTCAACTCCTGCACTCATTTACATTCAACATTCCTTTTTAGTACCGTTATTCTTGTTTTTGCACTCCGAATTAATTAGCTTAATGCATATTGAACGGAATTAAAATTAATCTTTGGATTTGCAGTTGTAAATAGATATTTAAATCATGGCATCGGCTGGAGAAGAGTTGGAAGAACAGCTGATAGAGGAAGAAGAGGAGGAACAGGAGGAGGTCGAAAAGTTGTCTCCGACTCACAGTCAAACTTCCTCACAACAACAACAAAATGCTGAGAAGTTGACCCCGAAGGAAGTGAAGATCCTGGAGACGGCCGAAGATATCCAGGATCGGAGAGAGCAAGTTCTGGGACGCTACACGGCATTCAAAACTGAAGCGAAATTAAAAAGGGAGAAGTTGGAAGACTCCCGACGCTTCCAGTACTTCAAAAGAGACGCTGATGAACTTGAGAGCTGGATTTATGAAAAACTCCAAGCAGCCAGTGACGAAACTTTTAAGGATGCAACAAATCTTCAGGCTAAAATACAAAAACATCAGGTAATACTTCAACAAATACATTTAATTATTATTCAAAAGTTGATTTTTATTTTTAATTAATTATACTGTGGAATAATTTAGGCATTTGAGGCCGAAGTGTCAGCACACAGCAATGCAATCGTCACTCTGGATAATACAGGTCAAGAAATGATTCAGCAGAGTCATTATGCGTCAGAAACCATTCGGAAGCGACTGGAGGAACTCCATCGCCTTTGGGAGTTGCTGTTGTCCAGACTGGCAGAAAAAGGACTCAAGTTACAGCAAGCCCTCGTACTCGTTCAGTACCTAAGAGCCTGTGACGAAGTTTTGTTATGGATCAGTGACAAGGAGGCTTTCGTCACCGCCGACGAATTCGGAACTGACTTGGAACATGTTGAAGTCCTCCAACGAAAGTTTGATGAGTTTCAGAAAGATATGGCCAGCGAGGAATACCGAGTCATGGATGTTAATTCCAACGCTGAGAAACTCATCAACGATGGACACCCAGAACGTGAAACGATCAACCGAAAGAGAGAGGTAAACATTTGTTAATACTGCTTTTATAATCTTATTTTTTGTTTCAATGAAGGGATGGGCAGTATAGTTACTCCATGCAGTTATTAAGTATATAATTAATCGAAATTGAGTAAATACTATTTAAGTATTTAATACTTTTTGTCAATGTGCAATTCATTCCATACGATTAAAAATAATTTCTAATATAATATGCTGAAATGTATAATATATGCACAGTATTTTTTGTATTCTGATGGGTAGATCAGTTATGACGTCACAAATAAAGAATGTGTAGGGCGTAGCTTATAATAGACATAAATAATATGTGCATATATGCATATTATTATAATAATTTGACTGACAACTAATTTTCGCTACTTTATTTGATTCAATTATTACTGATATTGAAATAAGTATAATGAAGGGATTATTAAAAAGCGTCTAATTGTGAACATACATTTCTGCAGGAATTAAATGAAAGCTGGCAGCGTCTGAAGCAATTGGCAGTTATGCGCCAAGAAAAGCTATTTGGAGCACACGAAATTCAGCGATTCAACCGCGATGCAGATGAAGCAATCGCCTGGATAAGCGAGAAGGATGTCATCCTCAGTTCGGATGAGTATGGAAGGGACCTGGCCTCCATCCAGGCTCTACAGAGGAAGCACGAGGGTGTAGAACGTGACTTGGCTGCCTTGCAGGACAAAGTTAACACCCTGGGAGCCGAGGCCGACCGTCTCTGCGCTATTCACAACGACCACGCCACTCAAATTAAGGGCAAGCACGAGGAAATCGTCGACAACTGGGAGGGACTCGTCGAGAAAGCCAAAGTAAGTAGATTAGCAAGTGTATACCACAAAAGAAAATAAAAATTATCATTTGTGGCTCAACCAATTCAATTAATTCAGTTTGTGGTTTTCACTGATTACCAATTGGAAGTTATAATGTAATTAAAGTAGGAAATCGAATAGCCACAATAATTATTCTAAAAGATTAAAACTTTGTTGCTGAATTAAAGCATTTGATTATTTACAATAACATTACGCTAATATTATTTATAATTATTAAATATTTAAATTTGGTGTATTTATTGATCAATCTCAGTAATTTTTTGAAAATCTTATTGTATTCTATTATTATTTTTGTATAAACGATGTGCTTAACCAAAAAATGTAACATAATTTTAGTATTAACGGTAGTATTTAATTTTAAAGCCGTTAATTTATTCCGTATTTATTTAAAAATCACTAGTCGCGCAAGGAGAAGTTGGATGACAGTTACAGTCTGCATCGGTTTTTGTCCGAGTACCGAGACTTGGTTAACTGGATCAATGACATGAAGTCGATTATCAGCGCCGATGAGTTAGCGAAGGACGTTGCGGGTGCAGAGGCTTTGTTGGAGAGACACCAAGAGCACAAGGGAGAGATTGACGCCCGTGAGGATTCATTCAAGCTGATTCTGGACAGCGGACACGTTTTGGTGGACAAGGAACACTTCGCAGCCTCTGAGGTCGCTGAAAAGTTGAACAATTTGGGCGAAGAGAAAGGCGGGTTGTTGAGTCTGTGGGAGGATCGGCGAATTTTGTACGAACAGTGCATGGACCTGCAGTTGTTTTATCGTGACACGGAACAGGCAGACACTTGGATGGCCAAGCAAGAAGCCTTCCTGGAGAATCAGGACTTGGGCGACAGCTTGGACTCCGTAGAGGCCCTCATCAAGAAGCACGAAGATTTTGAAAAGTCCCTTGCGGCCCAAGAGGAAAAAATTAAGGCCCTTGACGAATTTGCATCGAAATTGATTGAAGGACAGCACTACGCCGCCGAAGATGTGAGCCAACGGCGGGCATTGCTCCTCCAGCGAAGAAACGCCCTTCTGGAAAAGTCGGGCATGAGACGAGCCACTTTGGAAGCAGCCTTCAAATTGATGCAGTTCGAAAGAGACTGCGACGAGACGAACGGATGGATTCGGGGCAAACTGAAGTTCGCCAATGATGATTCTTATTTGGATCCAACTAATTTAAATGGAAAGGTACAGAAACACGCCAATTTCCAAAAGGAACTCGCCGCCAACAAGACAAGAATCGACGAGGTTTGTTCCGCTGGCAAAAATCTCATCGAAAGTGGCCACTACGGAAGCGAACGAGCTGATTCCCGCCTCGAGGAAATTCTCTCGTTGTGGCAGGCATTAGAAGAGGCAGCCGACAAGAAAGAATCCCGCCTGGCTGAAGCCGCACAACAACAACAATTCAACCGAACTGTCGAGGATATTGAATTGTGGCTTGGAGAAGTCGAGGGAAGTCTTGCAAGCGAAGACTACGGAAAAGATCTCACGTCCGTACAGAATCTTCAGAAGAAACATGGACTATTGGAATCAGATGTTGCCGGACATCAAGAGAGAATCGACTCCATTCGATCCAATGCTAAAGAATTCATCGAAAAAGGTATTTATAGACAATTATTATGAATATTATTGAATACTTGTAAATAATTCCTTAATTGTCATTTTAGTCTTATTTAAATAATAATTTATCATTCGAAGAACTAAAAATACTATAATTAATATTAGAGATATGGGGTTTATTTCTTGAAATTGGAAATGACAAAATTAATATTGTAAAATTGAATGGATGATTATGATTAAGCATTATCGTAATTGCAATTAAAATTATCTTTATAATTTTATTTTAACAATTATGATAGCACTTTTGTTTAAAATCGCATTAATTAATTAATGTAATCATCTTATAAATTGTCATTACATAATGACTTAATAATAGTAATTTATAGATATGGGTGTAATGGTTCATTTGTGATTGATAGGCTAACACGATAGAAAATTGAATATTAAAAATTAAAGGTAATAAAATAAAATAATAATTAAATGTGTAAATCTAAACAGGTCATTTCGACAAGGAAAATATTGGGCGGAAAGCAGAAGGTGTTGAGACCCGTTACAATAATTTGATGCAGCCGATGGAAACTCGTCGTAAGAAGTTGAGTGACAGTCTGCGGGTGCAGCAACTCTTCCGAGACATCGAAGATGAAGAGGCCTGGATCCGAGAGAAGGAGCCTATTGCCGGTTCTAACAACCGAGGTCGTGACCTCATTGGAGTGCAGAACTTGATTAAGAAGCACCAGGCAGTCCTGTCAGAAATAGCCAACCACGAAGGTCGCGTCTTGTCCGTTTGCGAGTCGGGTGAGAATCTGTCGGACAGCGGGATGTTCCTTGGGGAGGAAGTGTTGAGTCGGGTGTCGAAGTTGAAGGAACACTGGAGTGCCCTGAAGGAAAAGGCTGGAAAGAGAAAGCGGGACTTGGACGACGCCCTCCTGGCGCATCAATACTTCGCCGATGCCAACGAGGCTGAGTCGTGGATGAAGGAAAAGGAGCCGTTGGTCCTGTCTCAAGACGTCGGGAAAGACGAGGACTCCAGCGAGGCTCTGCTCAAGAAGAACGAGGCCCTCATGTCAGATCTCGAGGCCTTCAAGAGCACCATCGAGGGATTGAGGGAACAGGCTGATGCCTGCAAACAGGCACCTGTCGGCGACTTTGGCGGAAAAGAAGTCGTCATGGCTCTTTATGACTACACCGAAAAAAGCCCACGTGAAGTTTCGATGAAGAAGGGCGAAGTACTCACACTCCTCAACTCCAACAACAAAGATTGGTGGAAGGTCGAGGTCAACGACCGCCAGGGATTCGTGTAAGTATTTATTTGTTATTCAGGAAATGACAATATTTTATGCTAATCTGGTTCGTTAAAAAGTATATGTCGATTAGGGGATTCCCGTCAAAAATTAGGGGATAGAAAAATTAAAAATAGTTTCATTGAAGGATCCTGTTAACTAAAATTGAATAATATTTTGATATTCATAATTTTAAATTGGTAGTTAAAGCATTGGGTATTATAATTTACATTAGCAACGTGAAGTTCTATTGGTTAAAAAATTGATAAATGAAATAGAGCACAGCGACTAGTAGATTAGTTCTTTAGACGTTCTTGATTTCTAATATTTACTGTATTGTATGAAAGGCAGTACATAATTAATGTTAATGTATGTACAGGCCGGCGGCATATGTGAAAAGGATTGATGCAGGATTGTCGGCATCACAACAGAATTTGGCCGACAAATCCTCGATCACATCTCGACAGAACCAAATTGAGAGTCAGTACGGTCAGCTGTTGAATTTGGGACGTGAGCGTCAAGAGAAGTTGAATGAGGCATGCAAGGCTTATGTTTTGGTGCGTGAAGCAGCGGAATTGGCTCAATGGATCAAGGACAAGGAGCAGTACGCACAAGTGCAAGTGGCCGACGTCTCTGCCGACGTTGACTTGGAGCAAGTGGAAGTAATGCAGAAGAAGTTCGACGACTTCCAGAGCGACTTGAAGGCCAACGAAGTGCGATTGGCTGAAATGAACGTCATTGCCATGCAATTGATGTCTTTGGGACAGACGGAGGCCGCCGTCAAGATTCAGACACAACTCGAGGACCTCAACCAAAAGTGGAACAGCCTTCAACAAGTCACACAGGAGAAGGCAGAAAAACTCGGATCTGCCCACCAAGTCCAGCGATTCCATAGGTGACATATTTTTAATTTATCTATAACAATTACCCAATAATAGAAAAATATTATTTATGTCAATGTTCTTTAATTTTTCATTTACCTTTATCAAATACTATATATTATTATTGTATATTGTATTTTGTTAAAGAAATGTATCTATTTATTTCCATCATTGCCCAAAAATTGGATTCGTATTAAAATGTTTATTTAATATCTAATTAAATTAGTGGCGTCACAATAAATAATTGTTTATGGTTAATAATTTCTAGGGACGTGGACGAGACAAAGGACTGGATAAGCGAAAAAGACGAGGCCCTGTCAAAGGACGACTTAGGAAAAGACTTAAGGACTGTGCAGGCTCTGCAAAGGAAACACGAAGGTCTGGAGAGAGACTTGGCGGCATTGGGAGATAAAATCCGCCAATTGGACGAGACTGCGACGAAGTTGATGAACACTCATCCCGAATCTGCCGACACGATTTACTCGAAACAAAAAGAGATTAATTCGGAATGGACTCAGCTGCAAGGCAAGGCTAATGCCCGCAAGGAGAAATTGCTGGACAGCTACGACCTGCAGAGATTCCTTTCCGACTACCGCGACCTCATGGGCTGGATCAACTCCATGATGAGTCTTGTCTCTTCCGACGAACTCGCTTCTGACGTCACTGGCGCTGAGGCACTTTTGGAACGTCATCAGGAACACCGAACGGAAATGGATGCCCGCGCTGGAACATTCCAGGCTTTTGAACTCTTCGGAAAACAATTACTCGAATCCCGGCACTACGCCAGCGTTGAGATTGGAGAGAAACTGGAATCAATGGCTGATGCCCGGCAGGAATTAGAAAAACAATGGATTGCCCGCCGAATGCAATTGGATCAGTGCCTGGAATTGCAGCTCTTTTATCGCGACTGCGAACAAGCTGAGAACTGGATGGCCAGCCGGTAATTAAATACACAATTATAAATACTTTCTCATAAAATATTTAATAAAATGTATAATAGACAGCATTTAAATATTAAATTCTAATAATATAAAGTTTTAATGCTTATTTCGTTACGTTCAATTACACAATTAAATAAATAAGTATTTTAAAATGTATATTAATTTGTTCCAACTATTTTAATACTATGTTTTAAACGAATTTTATACATTTTTATAGCTAAATTGCAATTTAATGTGATGTTATTAAATACTTCAGGAAATATTGTAAAGAAAATTGAATTGATATTAACTTTACAATTTTACATTTAAATATTACTTAATTAATTTTTGTGCGGATAGATACTATTAAATGTTAACGATAATATAATAATTTTTAAATAGAGAGAGTTTCCTGTCAGAGGACAAAGAGTCTGACAACGTGGAGGCACTTATTAAGAAGCATGAAGATTTTGATAAGGCCATTGCTGGGCAAGAGGAGAAGATGAACCAACTGACGCAATTTGCCGACCAGCTGACCTCCTCCAATCATTACGCCGCTGATTCTATCGAGAGCAAGAAGATCCAAGTATTGGACCGCTGGGAAAAACTTAAAGATGCTCTCATTGAGAAACGATCAAAATTGGGAGAGTCACAAACACTCCAGCAATTCTCCAGAGACGCCGACGAAATCGAAAACTGGATCGCGGAAAAATTGCAATTCGCTACCGAAGAGTCCTACAAGGTAAAGTCTTGTGTTTTTAATATTTATGTCTAATTATATGTTAAGTGGATAATTGTTTATGTGTTAAATAGTTGAAATGATAATAAAATTTTGTGATTTCACAGGATCCGGCTAACATTCAGAGCAAGCACCAGAAGCACCAGGCATTTGAGGCAGAATTGGCTGCTAATGCAGACCGTATCCAGGCGGTTCTTGCCATGGGACACAATTTGATCGAAAAGAGACAGTGTGCTGGAAGCGAAGAAGCCGTCGAAACTCGTCTGGACTCCATTGCCCACCAATGGGAGACTCTGACCATGAAGACGAGCGAAAAGAGCCTTAAACTGAAAGAGGCCAACAAGCAGAGAACTTACATCGCTGCCGTTAAGGACCTCGACTTTTGGCTCGGAGAGGTATAGTTAAAATAAAATAATTGACTAATTTTATTTTAATTATTATTTCCTAGTTCTGACAAATTACTCATTAATTGTTTTGTTTGATAGGTTGAGAGCTTGCTGACTTCGGAAGATGCTGGTAAAGATTTGGCCAGTGTACAAAACCTCATCAAGAAACATCAATTAGTCGAGGCTGACATTACTGCACATGACGAGAGAATCAAGGGTAAATACTATAAATTATAGATTTATTGATTGCTATTTTTTAAATTCGAAAGGAATATATTACAATATTTGTATTTTTATTTGCATTTATATGCAATTGTCTTAATGTATTTGTAATTATGTAGGAGTTTTTGTTGCGTCGATATCTATTTTCAACTGTTTTTTTTAATTAATTTTCTTATGATTTTGTCATTTATTTGTACTTAAAACGGATTTTGTTCATATGTTATTGCTTATTTGTGGTACTTTCCATTTTATTGTGTACATTTATTAACGATCCTCTTTATTTTTTCAGATATGAATGCCCAGGCAGATAGTTTGATTGAGTCTGAGCAGTTCGACGCTGCTGCAATTCAGGAAAAGCGTCAATCGATCAATTCTCGATTCGAGCGTGTCCAGAACTTGGGTGCCCACCGACAGTCTCGTCTAAACGAGGCCTACACCCTCCACCAGTTCTTCAGGGACATTGCAGACCAAGAGAGTTGGATCAAGGAAAAGAAACTTCTGGTCGGCAGTGGCGATTACGGGCGCGACCTTACCGGTTAGCTAAATTATTTTTTATTAGATCAGTGTCATAGCTTTACTTATATTCGTTGTCTTACGAGTCATATCTTATTTTTAGGTGTCCAAAACCTAAAGAAGAAGCACAAGCGATTGGAGGCGGAGTTAGCCTCGCACGAACCGGCAATCCAGTCGGTCCAAGATGCAGGTCAAAAGTTAATGGATGTTGCCAACATTGGCGTCCCAGAAATCGAACAACGACTCAAGGCCCTCAACCAGGTAAACTATTTAACATATTTTCATCTAAGTAAATAATAACTGCATTATTAAATCACAAAGGCATGTAAACTTTAAAATCATATTATAAATAATAAAACTAGGAATTGAAATACGTAATACAAGTAATAGAACTAAGTACAAGTAATAACTTACTTGTATAGGATATATTTGTAAGTTAGTAAATAAATAGTTGTCTGTAAATAACAAAATGGTCAAAAATCGAATGAAAACAAAATCTGTTTGTAAATAGTATTCGTTTTTTATTAGACATGATTTTAATTTTTAATGTTGGCAAATAGATAAGATGTCTTTTAAATGTGTTTTACTATTTTTGTAATATGGAAAAATATTTATCGTTAATTAAAAATAGTAGAATATAAATGTAAATGGTTATAAAGATATAATATTCCCAAAAAAATGTTAGTTTTTTTGTAAAAATGTATTTAATTAAAATTGTTTGTCCTAGGCATGGGGTGAATTGAAACAACTGAGTGCTGGTCGTGGTGACAAATTGGACGAGTCACTTCAATTCCAACAATTCCTGGCCAAAGTGGAAGAAGAAGAGGCCTGGATCAGCGAAAAGCAGCAATTGCTTGTCGTCGACGATTTGGGTGACTCGATGGCGGCTGTGCAAGGACTGCTGAAGAAGCACGACGCCTTCGAGACCGACTTGGCTGTCCACCGCGAGAACGTGGCGGAAGTGACGCGAGCGGGCGAGGCTCTCATCTCCGCCGAAAACCATCACAGTGAAGCCATTTCTGCTAGGGTCAAGTCTCTGCAACAGAAAATGGACTCTCTGGCCCAATTGGCCACGAAGAGGAAGACAGGCCTCCTCGACAACTCTGCCTACCTGCAATTCATGTGGAAGGCCGATGTCGTCGAATCGTGGATAGCCGACAAAGAGGCACATGTACGATCTGAGGAATTTGGACGCGACTTGTCAACTGTCCAGACACTCCTCACTAAACAAGACACCTTTGATGCCGGACTCTCTGCTTTCGAGTCTGAGGGCATCTCCAACATCAGAAATCTTAAAGACCAACTCGTCAGCGGAAACTGGTAACGTTTTAAAAGCTCATTAAAATTTATTTCCATTTAATTTGTGTATTAATGCATATTCCTTTTAATTTCTCTCATTTAAATTCCATTTTTATTGAATTATTGAATTTGAAAAAAATATGTTTTCTATTATTTAAACTAAGGATTGTGTAAATGATTTGTTTCTGTTTTGATTTTGATTTTTAACGAGTGTTTTGCTATCTTTAGTTTAATGAAATGATTTTCTATAGCTTCATATATTATTATATTATTCATATATGTCGAATTATTCATATATAAATGTAGAATTATTCATATATGTAGTTTTTCTTTCGTATTATTTCAATTTACTTTACATTGTTTATTGAATGTATTTAAATGATTAATTATATTTTTGACTATTAAATAGGAGCGGGAATGGAGTGCAGAGTGACATGATTGCACGTCGTTTCGAGGATGTTCAAGGACGATGGAAGAATCTATTGCTGGCGAGTGAAGGACGAAAGGGGAGACTGTTACACATGCAAGAACAGTTCCGTCAAATTGAAGAGTTGTACTTGACTTTCGCAAAGAAGGCCAGTGCATTTAACTCATGGTTCGAAAATGCGGAGGAGGACCTTACCGACCCGGTCCGTTGCAACTCCATCGAAGAAATCAGGTCAGGATTCATATCCTCTATTAATGAATTGCTCATATTTTTTATATGAAAGCATAATGTACGTAATGGTCTTGGAAATAAACTAATAATAATAATAACTAATAATTAAATAATTCTTGGCTAAGGTTCCAGTGCACCTCAGAGGGCGTCGGCGAAGCCGACCCCCGATGAGTG
>JAAAYG020021192.1:0-18574 GCA_009936455.2 Tomocerus minor
TCACTCATCTCATGCACTCATTTTTAACTAATCAAACTGTCATTAATAAACCAGTGACGAAGTCACTGGGGGTTGCGGAGCCCTAGTTACTGTATAGTGCGAACACATTACAGTGCAGTGTGTTAACATTACACGGGTTAAATCCTACCATACATAATTGTGTAAATCATGATGTAAGTCTGTCACTTAATTTCAAGTTAGGTATTAGCATTTTCGAGTGTGCAATTTCATCTCTTTGTTAGATTGTTTACAACAGTTTATTTATTATTGTAATCTAAATAGTCGGTAGATAGAAATTGCAAAATATTAAAGTGAGCAGGACTCATTATTTGAAAATCATGAATTTTTGGGTGATTGATATTTATTTAGTCGTTGCCTATTTTCCTCTGTGTATACAAAGTTTCAATCGGTAATGATTTCTAAGATCTCTGTCCATATGTCCACATTTTTGCGAAAGTACCGTAGGAATTGTCCTTATATTGTCAGTTTTACGAAACATTGAATTTATGGGATTATTATATATGGAAGACTCCCCCCTTATCATGAAAAACGTGAAAAAAGATGAAATTTTCAGGTGTTCCATATTGTGCTAAAAATGAATTCAACAATGGCCTGGGATATTCCTAGAATGGGCCGACCTATTATTGCAGTGTATAAATTGTCTGTGGATAGAAATGAGAAAATAATAAAAGTAGCAGGATTATTTATTTGAAAATCATGAACTTTTGATTCATAGATATTAAATTAGTCATTGCGTATTTTGTCTTATGCATGTAGGTCTGAATATTTTATAGTTCTACATTAACATTCTTTATCGACGTTTTCATTACTTTCTGAGGAAATTAGTGAAATAATAGCGTGGCTTTGCACTTTTTTTCTCGAATTTTGTGTGACTATTTGATTTATTTTTTAACATAAACATGGCTGTTAGCAAAAATGAGGTGTGTATTTTCTTGATGTGTTGACAATTTGATGTTGACAACTTGTCGGATGATGGGGTGAACATGCAGGCATGACTGAATTTATTTGTACATAAACAGATTTAATGTAAATCTTGTGGTATATTTTACAGTATGGGAGTAGGAGTGTGCAGAGTAGTGTAGATAGTTGTTTCGCTATTCCTTACTATTCTCTTCTCTTCCTCTCTACTCGATTCTCTAGAAAATAACCACGGGACAGTTGAATGCCTTATTATTAGCACTACATCTATAACAAGAAGTATTGTATTGCATATTGCATGCATAATATCTTCATCATTCGACAACATTGGAGAATAAATGCGACACTCAGCACTGTCGACACTCGCGTCGTTCCTGCTGCTTGTCTCATGTTATCTCAAGTTGAATGATCTAACTTAGTGCGTACTTCCCAATAATAATCATACATACATTGTACATTACTATTTATACATAAATCCAAAACAAGAACGTTTGTTAATATTGGTTTACGTTTTAAGTTAAATAACAAATAAAATGATATTTGAAATTCAATAATAATAATACAAAAATTGTTCATAATCATGACTCTTTCAAATGAATTCATTTTTTTGCATGATTATTAACAGCACAGATATTTACCTTACGCCTGCACGTATTCATGAGGAGGAGGCTTTGGCATTGCATGAGAGAGGCTAATATCAATAGTCGATAGTAACGTACTTGTTGAATTTAAATCAAGCTTTAGAGCAGGAGCTAAATCTCCTTACTCTGACTGCAGACGCGGTTTTACCCATGGGCGAACTGGGCGACCCCCCCCCCTGTCCCTCCGAAATGGGAGGAAATGAAGATTTTTTCGGCTAAAAATTTTCGCGATATTTCGTGATATTATGCAGGTATTATATATTCTGTGTCGCTGTGATTTGCTACTTTTACCGATGCTTGTCAAAATTATTTGAGAGGTTAAAATGGACTACGGGAATTTAATAAAATTACAGCTACATAATAATATTAGTTTTGTGAGATAGTTAGTGATGACGATGAGGATATAGAGCCCCTATATACCCTTTCGCCCAGGGCTCAGCAACTCCTTTAGCCGCCACTGTCTGACTGAACACTGAAAATACATTGAAGAAAGTTTGCTGAGTGTGTAAACGTAAAGTTTGTGTATCTCAGCTCACTGCGAGGAAGATTATATTTTATGTACATGCCTACTCAAACATTCACGTACGATTAGGTTATAATCGAATACTACACCCCTTTAGTGTAGATAGGAATTAGGAATTCGAATGTAACAACAACCTGCTTTGTAATACTATGTGTACTACTAGCATCGTGAATAAATAACTGAAACGTTGTCTTTCGTTTAGCGTTTTATTTTGTAATTTAAGTGATTCTTTTCGAAATTCTCTGCCAGTATAGTTTGATTATCCCAACAACTATATTTTGCATAGATTTTTGCTACTACACAACTTTTTTTTGGAATAGTTGAATATTTTGTTGGTGTTGAAAATGCTTGTCAACAATGACCTTCAATATTGGTGTGCATCTACGCTTTTAGCGTTTTGTGTACCCTCGGCTGCTGCAATTCTAGCTTGGTTCATATTCAAACAGAAACCTGCTGAAGTGTCTACGGAAAATAAAGTCCAAACGAACTACGTCCGTCCAGAAAAATGGGTCCAAGTCGGGAAAGTTGAGAAATTGATTTTATACCCAATTAAATCATGCCAAGGAGTTGTTGTGAAGGATGCTGTTGTGACAAAATTAGGATTGAAATGTAAAAGGACCTACAGATATGAATACTTTAGTCTACTAAGCTGGACTTTAAGCATTTAAATTACATTCTCTCAATTTAACTGGCTAACAATGTGTTTATTGTCATACTAGTTACTGGTTACAATGTAAAAGACCGTAATTTCATGGTAGTGGATGATCAGGGGAAATCTGTAGTGCTAAGTCAGTGCCCGACTATGGCTCTGGTTAGTTTGACAGTTGGAGGTGAGGATGAAATCACTTTGCAGGCTCCTGATATGGAGCCGTGCACTTTCTCATTTCCAAAAGGATCAAATGAAGAGGAGAAACTTTGTCGGTGGGACATTTTTGCTCTTCTGTCTTATCTAAATTGCAAATTAATAAAATTAGGTTATTCTGCGGGCACTGTGATATTACTGATTGTATTTATTATAACTTTACAGTGTATTCCATGACAAAGGAATAAGGGCACTGGACTGCGGGGATAAAGTTGCAGAATGGTTCCAGATTTATTTAGGCAGAAGTGATTTGCGATTATACTATCATCACATCAAAGAAAGTCAAAGGACATTCGAGCCGTATATGTACAAAGTTCCCTCGTATCAACAATCTGACTTGGTAAATTTATTCCACTGAAATTTCGAATATGCTATACGTTTGAATTTTATAAATTCGTTATTTTTTTGAACAGGGTGCTTTTCAAAATGAATCTTCCTATTTAATGGTGGCCCAAGAATCTATTGCAGAGGTGAACAAAAGATTGGAAAAAGAATCATCTTGGAAAAACTGGCGTCCAAATATTTTGATCGAGAATGTCCAGGAACCATTTGCAGAGGTCAATTGGTCATATGTCCGAATTGGTAACTCCAATGGGATTTTAAAAGCTGCTGTTCCGTGCAAAAGGTAACGGGTGGATATCTTTATGAATCACGACCACAAAATTTTGTCAAGTTTTTGATGAAATGGCAAATTGTAGCAATTAGGCTTTAATGTGTCAACTGTCAACCTCATGTCCATTGGCTACATGTATAAAATAACATTCAATTGAATTTAGATGCCCAATAACAACAGTTGATCCAGATACCGGGATAATGTCTAAGGATGGAGAACCGTTAAAAACATTGCGAGAGTATGCGAATTAATCATAAATCACAAAATAGTTTTGAACGTTTTTATTCGAAATTCGAATGATTTTTAATTTCTTTGATTTTGCTGGTATAGAATGAATGGAACAGATTATTTGGACAACAGAGCTGTTGCTGAACTACTGAAAAACAGGGCGATTATGGGAATCCGATTAGGTCTCTACCCTCCAGCAGGAGAAGGAGCTACAATAAAAGTCGGAGATCCTGTTTATGCCGCTTTACTTTAATCTACTCTCATTTGTTTTCATTTTTGCCTTTTCTGCGTAGTTCACGAATATTCACGATAGTGCTCTGTACTTTGTAGCGTATAGAAAACAATGTTTTTATATGTAGTTAAATATTTAGTTTATTCCTTTAGTTAAAAATCAGCCTTGCAATACACATACATACTATAATATAGATAAAGCAATGTTCATACTATAGACTGTGCAACATTTACATTTACAACATGATTCATATGTATGCATATTAATCTCGCATTCATGTACTTAATAATTAAGAATTTACAACTCTCTTAAAATAACTTTCAAAGAAATATAGTATGTGATTTTCCCTATAATATAATGTAGATTTTTCCTATAGTATAATGTAGATTTTCCCTATAATATAATATAGATACTATAAACAGCATTAGCATTTGGTTGCTTGCATATTAATACATTTAGTATCTTTAAATGTTACGTATAATCATCTGTAGCTAACTAATCCCATGCATGTCTGATTATTATTGCATCTGTTATAGTAGGGAATAAATTTAGTATAATATGTATATAGTTTAGTATGAAGCACGAGTTTTACTGTTTCAAGGTTGTGCGCAGTGAAAATAACCTATGAACTTGGCCTTTGAAGGTCTATGGCATGATCATAGACATGTATCTAGATATAAATAACTGCTAATTAATGAATACCTAAAGAACGAAACTTGAGTACCTAAATGGTTTTAAGACAAGTACTCAAAAAAGGAAAAGGCTAAAGAACAATGATAAGTTTTGTAGTAGTGGGAAGGAGTCTGCTAGTCGGCATTCTTTAACTCTAGAAACAGACACTGGTCATAAAGAATTTATTATGCACATATAAATAAAGTAAAATGTTGAAATTGTTAGGTATAGCTATAATGTCTATAGTATCCTGCTGTTCTGCTTTGGAACTGCGTGAGAGCTGTTGCAACTTTTCCAGTAAAAAATAATTCTCAGAATGAATGAGGAGACACAACATACTATACATACTTATCTCATTAAAACACAGTTGTTCAATAAGCGTCAGTCTTTAATCAGAGAGCTTATGGTTGTCTAGCTCTTCAATTGGTGGTGAAGGTAATTAGCGTTTGTCAGTTTCACTAGACCTTGCTTGACGTGACAGATACATGACAGAGAAACCAACATTAAAATTTAAAAACGGATCTATTTTTTTTTTACACTTGCATTTTGTGAAGAGATAAGAGGTGCGAAGTCAAAAGTTAAAACCTTGACCACACACTTACGATATTTTGTAATCTGATATTTGTGCTAGCTATTTCCATACTTCAGTTTCATTCGTTGTTCGTCGGTTTCAAGATGGGGACTAATCCAACTCCCCAACCAAGTGGTTCTTCCTACAAGAAAATTATAAACTTTTTTCAAAGTATTTGGAACTACTTTGTATTGTTAGGGAAAAGCATTTTTTCAAATGGAGGAGCTAAAAGAAAAATTGAGGACGGGAATGGTATTCAGCCATGGAGCGAAATACCTCATGCAAAAGGGCTTCCTATTTTAGGAACGCTCGTGGATTTGATTCGGGCAGGGGGTGGTTCACAGCTTCATAATTATATCGCCAACAGACATGATCAACTTGGACCAATTTTCAGGTTGATATTCCTTATTAGCTATATGATACATTTGAAAAGGATAAATCGTGTGATTGACATGTAATTTTGTGTAGAGAATCTTTGGGTGGCAGAGATGTCCTGTTCCTATCGACTCCAGAATTATTCGTAGAAGTGCGAAAGCAAGAGGGACCTCTTCCTCTTGAAATAATGACAAACTCGTCTAAATACTACCATGAACTTCATAAAGATGCACCAATTGGGTTATTTAGCTCGTAAGAATAATAATAGTCATTAAATAGTATTTTGTACATCTTTTCTAGAAAATCTAATTTCTAAAAATTGTATAAAAACAGAACAACGGAGGAGCTGTGGGCTGCACCTCGCCAAAAACTCAATGATGTATTGTTGAAAAAATCCTCAACCTTATTAGATGCATTTATAGGATACCAAGATTTGGTTCAACAATACATGGTGAAATGGAAAGATTCTTCCGAGGCTAACATCAACAACTACCAATACCTAGAGAACAGTGAAAAGGAAATTATTAGACATTCCTTACATGGTACAATTTTCATTATAGTTTCCGAAAGTGAAGGAAATCATTGCAACAAACTCTTATCGTATCTTTAAATTCTTCATCAGATTTTAAAAAAATTATAATTTTTTTGCCTTTTAGCAATGGCGTCTGTGACACTGGGGACTAGATATGAAGATCATTTTAAAAATAGTAGCATCGATCTGGAAAATATTACTACTAATGTGACTGAGATGTTTACACATACGAATACGTTAGCAGCATTGAATCCCAAAATTGCAAAAACATGTGGAATGTCAGTTTGGAAAAACTTTGAAAAATCTTACAGCCAAGCCACGAAACATGGTAAGAAAGTAAGAAAATATAATAAGAAATGGACACATTTACTCAAAATTAACCTACCTACTAAAATATTTTTTCCTTTTTAGCCTATGCTCTTCTAAAGGAAGGTTTCCGATGTTTAAATGATGAAAGTATTCACCATTCCCTTTCGGAAGATGGAATATTACTTCAAGTTTTAGAAAAATATCAATCCGAAGAGGAATCTGCTAGGGTTCTGTTTGGCAACTTCTCGGAAAGTATATTGACGGTAACTACTTTTTCACCATTGGAAATTCATGCTGTTAATAAAAGTTTTCTAGTTTGGTATCTAATTATCTTGTATAAATTTCTCAGTTAGCTGGTGCCATAACTTGGGCAATATATTCCGTAGCACGGGATCCTGAAGTTCAGGAAAATATTCTTAAGGAAGTGAAATCTGTTTGTGGCGACAATAGTTCTGTTGCTGTTCATGACTTAGAACACATGAATTATCTTTCTAACACAATTAAAGAATCATTGAGAATGTACCCTGTTGCAACGTTTGTTGGACGCCTATTCAATCACGACTATGTTATTGGAGGATATCATGTTCCTGCAGGGGTAAATTACTTTTCGATTTACTAACTTTATGAAAAAGTTCTAATTTGAGCAAAGAAATTCTTTACGGTGAATTTCTTCACATTTCAGAAAAACTGCTGTTTATCCACAATGTACACTCAACGAAATCCCGAATATTTCGTTGATCCTGAAAAATTTTGGCCTGATCGATGGAAGAAAGAAGTTGGTTCCTTAAATCCCATAGGTGTTAAGAATCAAAATGCATTTATCGCCTTTGGAATTGGGAAGCGAAGCTGTGTGGGGAAGAAGTTGGCACTCATTGTACTGAAATTACTTGTGGCTTCTGTGAGTTTCTCTCAAATAAAACATTTTAAACATTTAGAATTATTATTTACTAAAAATTAATCCTTTTTCAAATCACAGTTGGTCCAGAATTTCGAAATGGAATGTGACGAAGTTAAACCCGTCATGAGAACTATTTTGGCTCCAGACCAACCACTGAATCTTAAACTTGTGCCTAGAAAATAGTGTTGACAATTGGAGAAAGTCTGATATTGTCTGTAGGAGAGTAAAGAATCTTACACTATTCCAATGTTTTATTTTAAATGAGCACTAAAACGTTTAGTAATATGAATCATTTTCTCTTGATTCATTATTAATATGGAAATAATTGCATTCCAAAAATTCTTAAGATAATTGTCGAGTAAAGGTACACACCAAATTGAAATCTGTTTTTAGATGTAATTTTAATATTAAAGTTCTTTTCATCATATTATTACATAACATTGAACTTTACATATTGTAGTTGACACAATAACACCATCTTTTATGACACACACAGTGAACATATGCAGCACATAATAATACACAATAGACCTTATTCTCTACACAGTGTACGAAAAGATAGCAACGAAAAATCTTTCAGAAATCAGTATATAACATAACACATGCATATACATACAGAGTTAATAAGTAACACTCATGCACTTACAATTAACAGTACCTGCACTTCACAATGATAATTTTACGTTATTATTTTCCAGTTATTCGTGTATTAGTATATTCTCGCAAATATACCAAGTATATTACATTCAAAATCTATCTCTCAGACAAATTCACTAGTACACACTATTTACATACTCTTTTACATATTGGATTTATATAAACAAAGTCGCGTTTATATTGACATTGTAATGTCTGTATATTCTACTAATTCTAACACTAATCTTATAAGTCCTATAATTAAATTATGCATATGTTACTATAGTCATCCATAGTCTTCTCGGAAATGCAAGTTTTACGTAATCCTCCATAAGCCATGAATATTTGTAACTTTTCTTCCTTTTAGGATACTTTGTAGTTTATGTAGGTACGGTTTCTCTAGAGTATTTTCTAATACTAACATGTTGCTAATATCTAATAAGTTAAAAGGTAGCCATTTACCATTGCTTTTCTTTGCAATTTTTTGATATATTTATTTACGGTTTACAGTTAGGTACTATTATTTCTATAATCAATGCAATTTTAGTTCATTAGCACGGCATGAGGTTTTGCAGGTATAGTAGCACCCAGCTAAGAGGTAAGAGTCAAAGGTACACAAACTGTTGTGTATTTTTAAAGGTACGTATGTATGCAGTTGCAATTTGATGTGCTAATAATTTGTCTAAACTGAATTGCGACTGCAAAAGTTTTGATATTTTTCTTATACATTCGATTTTAAAGGATTTTTTTTTATTGTTTCCCGAAAATTTCATTTAATCCTACATTTTTCTAGTTGAAAAGAAGTTAAAAGCTGAGATGCTATTAATTATTACATTTAAAAAGAAGCAACACAACCGACGGGATATTTGGATAGGCACTGTCCTTGAAAAAAATAAATTTGTAGCCCTAAACTAAATTGTCAGCAGTACAGAAATTGAGCTTTGTATGTTAAGCTTAATAATTATCACTAGATAACATTAATTATTAGAATTAGAGCACATTTTCGTATTGCCAACAATATTATGAGGATAAGACACTTCATACGTATTAATTGTGCACTGAAGCTATTGGTATGTGAATCTGTATTCAACTTTTACTATTTGCACGCGTATACTGTGTACTACATGATGATTATGCAGTAATAATATTATGAGAATCTCTACATTTAGTACATTAGCTACAACTGTGAAAATGATACATAAAATGAAACAATAATACGCACAATCATGTTGATAAGTAAATGCGTGAATAAGAGTTCTGGAAAAAATTGGATGTAAACCAAGGAAATCGAAAAGAATGGCTTGAATATAAATTATTTGTGTTGTAGTGCAACATAAATTAAGCAATCATGAAAACATGAGTGGAACTAAATACAATTATATGTACAAATCATTTTTATGTTATGGCTATTCACTTGAATCAACAAATGTCTGGTCCAGTCTGCATTATTCCTAAATTGTAATAATATACGCTATTGTACGTCCTGCCTGAATCATAGAGATATAATAATTATCATGTAAAATTAGTATTTTCATCAAACTTGTAGTATATAGTAACATTATTAAGTAATTTAAGTTAAATCACAAAAATTATTGCAATTAATTACTCAACACATCCTAAATGCAATTGTCCATATTGCCCATGGATCATTTGTTCATTCTTTCTCAACGCGTATAAGCAATATATAAGTGCAATGATTACAAGTACTTTTTCCTTTCAAATGGCAAGTAAACTCTAAGATAATAAGAACAGACATTTTTATACACAGTAGATGCAGCCATTGGTATCTCAACTATCTACATAGCCAACACTGCTGTTAAAAATCTGCAAAATCAGTTTTATAAACGTATCTGTTTAGCTCTTAAATATCTATTTCTCAAATAACTCTCTATTTACTTACTTTTAATAGTATGCCTTAACTTCTACCTATATAGCTATTTAATTACAATTGTAATATAATTAATTATTAATGTGTCTACAGTCTCATTTGTCCGGACGATAGTTTAGAGTACAACTCATTGTCAACAGGGATGTACTTCCCACCGGAGAAGAAAAGTATTTTATCAGAGATTTTCGTTACATCAAAACCTTCTTTTTGTAAATCTACTTTCTTCATTTTGTACGTCCCTAGGAAAAAAAGAAAAATCATTTCATTCATTAAAATCTTAAATATCATCTTAAGAATCATCAAAAGAAAATGAAGGAACAGAAATATTACCCGTCATATCCATTTGCTTAACAATTCTAATAAACAACGGTCTGGCGTATGACGGTAAAGACTTAGTGACTCCAGTTGCAAGAGCCTCCAAATCGAGTGACTCATCGGGGTCCAAAATAGCAGCCATTCCGGCTCTTCCATCAGCCCCCGGAATTTCGACACCGTAAACAACAGCGTCTTTCAGTCCGCAAACATTGCTAACAACCGCTTCGACTTCGGCCGTTGAGCAATTCTCTCCCTTCCACCTGAATGTATCTCCAGTTCTGTCTTTGAAGAAGAAGTAGCCGAACTCATCCATGACTAATACATCCCCTGAAAAACAAAATTAAAATAATTACTCACAAACTAATTAATATAAACGAACAATTTACGGAAAAAAAGTAACTTACCAGTTCTAAAAGCAGCATCCCCCTTGCGGAAAACGTTTCGCACAATTTTCTTAGTGGTAGAAGTAGAATCAGCATACCTGAAAAGCATCACACAAATTGTTAAGAATAATTTCCTATCTAACTATACATCTCTACCATTTTATTGAACGAAATACAATGGTAAGTCATTTACCCGTCAAATTCCCGTACTGGATGGTTATCCACAATTTTTCCGACAAGTTCTCCAGGTTCGTTTGGTTTGCATCGAAGAACTAATCCCGTTTTGTGGTCACGAATGGGGTCTCCAGTTATTTCATCGACACGAATCAAAGTGACAGGATAAATGAATGGAGCAATCATGCTAATAAATCCAACTGAGCCAACGTGATTGTTGATGTTAACTGTAATGTAATAATTTTCATTTGTATTAAAAACCTGTAATTCATGCCTATAAATTTTTTGAAGTCCAAACATAATCCTGAATACTTACTGATGTTGCAATTTCCTTCAGTTGCCCCGTAAAACTCTGAAATTGTCTTGATGTTAAATCTTTTGGCAAAAGCATCCCAGATTTGTGGCCGGAGTCCGTTTCCAAACATCAATTTGACCTTGTGCTTCGTGTCATCAGGAGTCGGTGCTTGACAGAGTAAATAACGGCAAATCTCACCGATATATTGAGCAGCCTATAGCAAAAATTTCCATTAATTTATTTTGGCATAAGAGTTTTGAGAAAAAGGGCATCGTCATTTGAAGCAGTCGAAAAAAGAGTCAATTTTAAAGTCAATGATTAAAAGTTTAGCATTGAAATGTCAATTCACTGAGCAGTTACTAATCATTTCAAGTAAAAGTGAATTTCACGAACAAACATAAAGTCAAAGGAAAGTATTTGTAAAATAGCAGGATGAATATTTGAAAAAAGGACGAAATGAGCAGGTAGAGACAAAAGACCAGCGAAAAGGTATTTGGAAATTGCAAGCAAATTGTTAATCTTTGCTGCGTTTTGCGAATGTTAGTAATTCAATGTAATAAGCAGTTAATTCCATGATAAATTGTTGCTAATAAATACTTTGCAATTTTCTATATACATAAAGATTTGCATTGCAACAGCATTTACATTTACAATCGGACTATACAAGGTTAAGGTTAATTACATAAATTGATGGTACATGTACACACGAGTATATTATTTTTAGTGACAAGTACACATAATTTTAGGATATTAATTGTATTACCCTTTGTTTCAAGTTACGAGTCTTAAGAGGAAGATCAAAAATAAGTAAAAGTAGTCAAACAAATGTCTAATTTATGTAAATATGTACAAGTCGATTGGTTTTCTAAATAATGAAAATCCACAAATCTGTGACGAGTGGTGGGGCACGTTCCACTAATCAATTATTCAGTGAAATACGATTTACGCACCGTGCACTTATACTTGGCGCAATCTTTCCAGTAAGCCGTGGCTGAGAATTTTCTACGGATCACGGCCGTACATCCATGAACGAGAGCTTGACCAACTCCAATCATGCCTCCAGCAGTATGGTACAATGGTAAAGGATCGTAGATTATCTCATCATTCGACACACCAATAAAATAGTGAATTCCCATTGTGAAGAAAAGAAACCTATAATCAATAGATTAGAAACCCAACCCAAAAACCTCGTAGTATCCACATTTTGTCACATTTACATATTTTACATGTTTACTTGATACATTAATTCTACTTTCTACTTACAGTTAATAAAACCATCCGTGTAAACAGAGCAAACTACTGTAATTTCAGTTTTGCATATCCATTTTCTAACTGTTTACAATTGGTTAACGGAGGATTTTAGTGTTTTGTCAACGCACACCGTAAAATACTTCAAACTTCCTTACAAAATCTTTAGTTAGTTAGCTATTAAGTAGATACACGTTACAAACACAAAGTTACAATTTACAATAGGACATTTACCCCAGACAAAACACCACGATTACGGACTACACATTTTCTTAAGACTAAGTACAACTACGTTTGATATGTAAGTATGTTTACAATTTTTAATGTGCAAGAAACAACTTTGAAGTGCATATCAAAGGAAATGCTTCCTCGGTATCCGCGATTTAAAAAGTTAATAACTAACAATAGGTACCTACTCTAATTTCTCACAACTTTTAAAATGTTAAATTGCTTTTCTCAAGAACTGCTAAAGCATACAATGTTTATATAGCCATGAATATTTCTATTGCATGCAAGCTGCATAATTTTTGTTATTCTGAACATCTACCTATCGATGAATACGAATTGCAAGGCAAGCAATAATATTATTAATTATTTGCAAAGCTGATATGGAAGATTTTTTAAATAAATAGTTGTCAGACAGTATTATCGAAAGTCAGATAACACTTTGTTTGAAATTGACAGGAATTTTGAAGAGTTTCCCCGAAATAAACCGCACTATCACCACGCATGAGAATTTGAAGAGGAGGAGGGTGTTTTCGATGTCTTAGAGTTTATCGAGTGCATACCGTACAATTGTAGCGAGCACAGTCCGTCCAGTAAGAGGAGGCTGAGAACTTTCTACGAAGGGCGATGGTGCAGCCACCGAACATGGCTTGCCCCACTCCGAGCATAATTCCCGAAGAATGATACAAGGGTAAAGGGCAGTATATTATATGATCTGAGGAGAGGCCTACGACTTTACTAAATCCGATAGCAGCCGTAAGATAACTGTATATATAGCACGGACAATTTTAACAATAACCTTCCAACACATGCACATATCATTATTTCTTAGCAACTTTCACACGATACAGTGCACTCAATCAAGGAACGTTGACAAAACAATCTCAACAACTAATATCACTGTATGAAGTATAGTAAATCCTTTCAACTAAAACTAAACGCAATCAGTAATCATTTTAACTACTTACCGTGAGTGTTTAATTACAGCAGCTTTAGGAAGTCCTGTCGTACCTGACGTGAAAATATACAAAAGTTTGTCAGAGAAATTTATCGGCGATGAAGGAACTGGAATTGTTGAAGGTGTCTTCTGAATTTCGGAATCCAAGTCAATGGCATTTGCTAACATGGCTTCTTTCCCATGACCAGTACTGTACAGAGCTAACGGCTGGGAATCCGTTTTCATGTCTAGCACTTCCTGTACAGCTATTCAATCCATAAAAATGGCACTTAATTACATTGTAATGTTTCTTTACGTTTCTTACTAATCACTACAATACTTTTTGTGTAATAAAATATCTAATCCCACGTACCGCTTGACAGTTCATGTCCATAAACTAAAGCTTTCGACTCGGCCACTTCAATAGAATGTTTCAACGATTGTAATCTTAGATTGAAATTAATGAGTGCTGGAATTATGCCCACCTTTAATAAACAAAAAATTAAGAGTTAATTTAGAAAATATACCACTAGCCAAATATAAGATGCATTTTTTTTATCTCAAGCTAATAAAATATTCATTAAAATTTACCTTACAAAGTCCTAACCACATGCACACATACTCCGGCCTTGAAAAATATTAGAAAATCAGATTAGCATTTGTTTTCTTCAAATAATATTAAGGTAATATAAGTAAAGACTAGGAAAACTAACCTATTTTCCATGAAAATTGCTACGGAATCGTTTTTCTGCAGTCCCTGAGATGAGAAGTAATTGGCCACTCTGTTACTGGCTTCGTCAACCTAAAAGGAAACCAAAAATAAATTATATTCTTTTGTTTTGTCAAGAATGCAATTATAGAATAATAAGTAGAAACTATCATTACATCCTTAAAAGTCCAAATTTCTTCTTCGAAATAGAAGCAAACTTTGTTGGGATGTTTCTTCACATTTTCTGCAAAGAGTTTGTGCACTGTGAGATTTTTTCTTTGAGCTCGACCGACGTTGATTAGAATCTGTGCATAGCGGATGCCACCCCTGTGACAAAAAACACAAAGCGTATCAAACATTAAAATCCTTTCTCAAACATTATAATTATTAAAGGTTAATAAGGATCTTCACAGGACGTCATTTTCCTATTATTATGACAATCATCTTACTTGATATCTCTGGGAAGCGTTTTGGCCGCTACATAAAACCAGCGATAGTGAAGAACTGTCCATATTATCAAAGCGATCGCACCAAGTTGAGCAGATATCACAAGAAAAGCCAACCAGTCCTGAGCGGACGTAATTCCTACTGCAGCCATTGTTGACACTGCCCCCAAAATCACCTGAAACATTAAACCACCATATATTATCATCCATTTTTAAAAGACTCGAATCATAATACAATTTCTACGATGCGACAATAATTTTTTTATATACTTTCCATTTCTTAAACTAATAATTATATTTCCATCTCAAGAACGAAGTGCTCCATTTTAGAAGACTTGATCTACATTACGTATATTTAGATTTAAATCCAATGTTTAATTTGTCTAATGTGGAACCAAAACTGTTTATTCTGAGGATAATGCATTGATTGTAATTTTTATTTATTGATGTAGGTATCTCATTATTCATTATAAATGATTGACATGATTTTCTTTTCTTTTTCAAGTCTCAAAACCGTTGTTCATCCTTTAATTATTTCCATTCTTCTTACTACATGGACAACATTCTGTATCCCAAAATGGCAATAGAATTCAAAGTAGGCATTTAACGGGTTGTGAGAAAAAAAAGAGAACAATACAATTATGTTGCAATCTTAAAAATAAAAAACACATTTGATATTGGGAATAATATTAGCACATTATCATTATGCATTATCTTTTTTTTTACAACATAAACACAGTTGCAGGTACATGCATATGTAATGGATTGTCATGTATTCTGAAACCACACACGAGTAGTGTCGAGTATGTAGCGTACACCAGCAGTACATCTTATTGCGTTTCATTATTATCATTTCATTGAGTATGCAACATTTATATTTTATCCACGTTTGTACTCAACTCACAACACAATCATTTTCAAAACAATAATTTTTATGATTTGAGTGCATGTACAGTGTAAACATTGCTTAATAAAAGTTATCAACTGAAAATAGTCTGAATTAAATTGCATTTTCTATCATGCAAGTCAATTTGCATGGGAATTTTGATCTATATGTAAAAAATAAACGTTCCTAGCCGAAGAAGGGAACATACCTTGAAATCGGAGAAAGAATTCCATGACCAAACCTCACTGCCTTTAACGACTAATTTAGCCAAACGCAAAGTAGAATCCATGGTCCTCAACATTTTGGAAATTCCAAATAAATATATAGGAAACAATAGTAAGACACAAAGACTACTGAACAAAGAAATTCTCTAAAGAACAAAAACTCGACACAGATTTTGCACAGTATAAACCCAGAGCTAGAAGCTATGCACAGAATTAAAAGAAAACAGTAGTCAGCAGAAAATTAAAAAAGGAGATGCATGTGAGATGAGCAGCAGCTGCTCCGCACACAATCCAATCCTAACGAAAACTAACAACAATTCAATAAGATTCACGTTTACTTTCTTAAGATAATTGCATAGTGCATAGGTGCATAAAGAAAATACAATGGAAACAGAAGACAAGACTCTCATTCAAACTTTTATAGACATATACAAGACATATATAGGATGATGCTGATGATAGGGTTAAGCTAAGCTTTGGGAATGTATCTACTATCTCTTAGGTACATCACAACTACGTGTTAAGTAAAACTGAGCATCTGAACATCATAGAAACAAAACGCCACTACCTACACATACTTCACAACAATTATCCTATGCACAGAGCTGCCTCTAACCATTTTTATACAGTCACACAGTAACAGCATTATACATCACATCATTATGGCCATAAGTAACATTACTATCCATTAATATTATATTGTGATTGCTCATACTCATTTTACTGCTAGTCAAACCATAGAACCTACCAGCACCATCATACAATGTACAGAAGAACAATAACATAGCTAAATTACCTTTCCTCTGCTGTGTCCCAGTCTTATAACCTCGCTCCAAATCGCATTAAATCACAACAGGTTTTTTCCCTTATTATTTTTTTACTATTATCTATCTATATGGATGGACACTATAAACTACTCATACTTAACATGCATAACTAGGTAATAGTGACAAAGTTATAATCATATCCCTAAATTCCCCTGTCTGTCATATTAGTGCTCATGAGAGTTTTTCGAGAAAAAAAAATCAAATTCTAAGAGAATGCAAGATAGTAGCGACCCAGGTGCCTCTGCCACTGCCACTTACATATGTTACATATGATCATTCTGTCACTAAAACACAAATGAAACATGGGAGCAGAGATCGTGAAAAAATATTTTGCCATTCTACATTAAATTATTTTCAAGAATTTGTAGAAACTATGTACTTACGTATAAACATGCACTTAAAGATGAGCACTTGACTACTTAATTATGTTTTTCTTACATTGTCTACAGAAACAAAGCAAACAGCGGCAACTGCCGTCTTATCTTCAATGTAAATTCAAACAATAATTACTCAAATATTAATAGAAGCACACTTTGTTCAAGGACGATACTTGATGCTAATCTATTCTGTCAATCTCCACTTACAATGATTTCGACACACGCCAGTGATTTTCTTCTAAGATGACTGCAGTAAAAATTGAAATATCCAAAACAAAATCCCCTCTTCTTCGTACACACAGCAATTAAATGGAGTATTTTTACAAACGAAGGGTACACAAAGGTGAAATGTATCACATATTTTTCAGAAATAAATACTGAATAATAATATTGCTATTCGCAGGGTTTTCCACTGTATCTGTTTTTCTTACGACAACTATGTTGTTTATGTTGCATTTAACGAAATCAAGTTTGGCACGAACTAAATCTAAACCTTTGTTTAAAGGACTGAAGGAATATTATACTTTACTTTTCGTTAGTTTAGTTATGTAAGGTTGTTGTTTTATTATTAGGTCTGTATCCTCACTGTCTTGCCTGACAGCTAAATGTGTAACATCCTGTCTTTTTGAATACAATTCATAAGTAAGACATTTCATAAGTGAGATATTCTTTAGTTTTCCACGTTAAAATTTAGCGAATAGAAACCATTAGACTAATCTCAGTTGAGCTGAATGACTAAAAGACATGCATGACATGCTGATTAAGGATTTCTGATTACTTTGAGATTTAATACACGCTAATGTCAGTATTTCAATTGCAGCTCCATGAGTAACTACGCTGAGACTTTTCTTTTCTTGCATGTATGTAGTGCACACTCACAGGATTACTATTATATCCACAGTTCGTACTACACTATAAAGTTTAATCCAATTAGGGATAACAAAATCTAGAAAACGGCACAGTAAAATATTCTTATCGCCTTGCATATTATTGTGTCTTTTTGTAATTTTAATTTTTAGGTTCAAAATTACAATATTATAAACATCATATTTTGTTTTGTGTTAATTATTCCCAAGAGCCATACAACTCCTGTCAGTCCTGCCTGTTAATGCTGCGTTTTATGAAAGCACCTACAATATTACCGTTATTTACTAGAATGTGAAGTATTCTCTCTCTACAAACAGATCTCAAGTTAAGAAAATAGCTAAGATCCTTGTATCGCAATAATATTGACATTTCTGTTATATACATTAACTAAAAGTTAGTGGAGGAAGTTAAAGATAGTTGTAAAGATATAACATTTCAAAAACAAGGTATCCGCCTATACATGCTGAAGCTTCTTGGACTTTATGATCATTACCGCTACAAATAATGCTGAATAGCCAAGTTGGATCTCATTTTATGAACGTAGCTTGTTGTACGATAAAGTTTTGCACCCATAATATGTGTCATTAAAACCAAGTATAGTACCAGAGTGTAATTACAATGCAATAACACTAACTACACCTATACTATATCCGATTGTTAAATAGAAAGGAGGAAATCCACCAGTTAACTATTTTTGGGTCCCTGTATTTTTTGTGAGTGCACACATTTACAGCTTTCAAAC
>JAAAYG020021214.1:0-18571 GCA_009936455.2 Tomocerus minor
ATAATAGAGAAATCTAGAAGTCGTTAGAAAACCTTATGGGAATTTAACATGGATCTTTCATCTGCACGCTGCCAATAAGCAATAGCTAAATAAATGCAAGTACATTTTTACACAGATTATCAAACAACAGATTTATTTGACTTATTTTTAACACAGGTATTTTCAAAGTCATAATACAATTGCTTTAGTTAAATGAAGATCTTATAAATAGATAATTATAAAAAATTACACGCTGCAGCTAAAATTTCTAGTTACTCATTAATAATAATAATAATGTGAACGTGTAGATTTTTAATTACGCCACAAAACAGTACTTATTGGCTATATATAAGTATAATGTTTATGAGAGTAATATATTGTAATGTTTTACTATGCAAATATCTTTTCTTCTCGTCTCTTCTTAGTAACAACCGTTCCTGGTTTATGCTGAGCTTCGGGATGATTTGCTAGTTCAGGAGAGCATGTGGATACAGGGCTGTTAATAAGGATTTGCTTAAGGTCATAGAATAACGGAGAGTCTTCTTTTGTGAGGAAAGTAATTGCAACACCATGCTTTCCAGCACGACCTGTTCGACCAATACGATGGGTATAATCTAAAAATAAAACATCACAACCGTTAGAAACCCTGCAAAAACTGAAACTTGAAGCAGTATTTACGAACTAAGATATATAATTTAATTAGGTATGTCTACAGAATTTCAATATGTAGATTATTAAACAAATGTACATACCTTCAATACTCTTTGCCATGTCGTAATTGAGAACCAGCGATACATCTTTAATATCGATACCACGACCAGCAACATCTGTGGCAACAAGAATGTCTTTAGATCCACTTTTAAGACTCTGCAATGCATAGTCACGCTGTTCTTGTCCTTTTCCTCCGTGAAGGGTACACGCACTGTACTGTTTTACAAAAAACGAAATGTGATTAAAACGGTTTGATTCAAATATATATAAAAATAAACAAGTTTATAAAGATAACTTACACCAAGTTTTTCAAGTCCTTTAGCCAAAACATCTGCTCCTTTCTTTTGATTGACAAAGATAATAATTGGAGGTTCCAGTCCCCTCTCCAAAATTTCCAATAACTTTTTTCGCTTTTCTGCCTCTGAGACAATATACACAAGCTGCTCGACTCTTTCTACTGGTTTTCCTACAGATCCAATATATACAACAGCAGGTCTTCGTAAATAGTTTCTAGCAAGTCTTTCAACGGCAGGAGGCATAGTGGCAGTGAACATGACAGTCTATACAATAAAATAAAAAATTTGACTTCAATTGCCATCATATTATTTTGCAAAGAAATTATTAGTAAAGGTGATACACATACTTGTCGGAATTTGTTTTTAGAAAAGAAATTTCTCATGAGAACTTGCTCATCTTCAGCTTCTTCCGTATCAGGTTTCTGATTAGTGACAGGCATATACTCCAGAATTTTCTGGACATCGGGCTCGAAACCCATGTCTATCATTCTGTCAGCTTCGTCCAGTACTATATATGTACACTGATTTAAAACCAAGTAACGATTTTCTAAGACATCGATCAATCTTCCGGGAGTGGCAATTACAATCTGAAAACAAATAGAAATGTGCCATCAGTGAAATTTGAGGTATATAATTAACAGACTTTGATACAAATTGTAGGAATTATAGAAATTAATGGAAATGGCCACCTCGCAACCCATTCTCAATCGGAATCCTTGCTCCTCTCTTGACAGACCACCAATAACAGCCACGGTACGAATTCCCAATGGATTTCCAAATGTAGCAGTTTCTTCCTCAATTTGCTGAGCCAATTCTCTTGTGGGAGCTAAAATGATAGCATAAGGACCTTGGTCTTGATCAGCAGCTGCTGCGACTTCTACTTTAGGAAGAGATCCAATCCATACCAAAAGAGGAATCAAGAAAGCTAACGTTTTACCGCTACCAGTTTCAGCAACACCAATGATATCACGATTCTGTTAAACAATTATCAAATATTATGTTTTTGAACGCTGAAGCATTAAACTATTAACTTTAAAATATTACAAAGCATTAATATAAATTATTTAAAATTGTAAGCACATACAAGGAGGCCAATAGGAATGGCTTGTCGCTGAATAGGCGTTGGCTCCATGTATCCAACTTTTTCAATAAGATCCAAAATGTTTTGAGGAATGGTGGAATCTTTCCAACTTCGAATAGGATTAGGAATTCTGCCACCTTTGATGGTAATGTTATAATCTTCTCTGAAGATACGCCAATCACGTTCATTCATTTCCTCCATCTTCTTCTCGCTCCAATGACGATCATCCCATTTTTGTTTTTCTTCCTTCTTTTTCTCTTTTTTCAAACGAACCCTTGAAAATTGAAATATTATGCACACATTAATATTGTTGAATAAATGGTATTTAATATTGTACTCCATCAGTTGAATAAGGTCTTTTAACTACATACGTACTTATCGTACACAATAAATATTCCAAATACCTATGCATGTAAATAAATATTAACAAGTTGTTAACTTAATAAAAGTACTCACTTTTCTTGTTCCTTTTCAGCCTCAGTTCTCCTTTTCTCCAAGAGGTCCCCGTAAAATTTTGACTGATCTTTTTTCTGAGCTTTAATGTCAATTCCGGCAATGTGGCCCCTTCCATAAAACTGAACCTGATGTCTCTCTTTGTACAGAGGGTTGTAGTCAACAGAAGTATCTTCAGTAGCATCCCAATCAAAAACAAATTTTCTTTCATTTAATCTTCTCATTCTACGCTTTCTTTTAATGACACCAAGATATCTGTCTTTAATGGCATCCAATTCCTTTTCACGATCCTTTTCATTTGTCTCAACCAGTGATTCAATCTACAATCAAACGTGTCTTTAAATCAAATGTATCTATTGGTGTATCGGAAAATATAAGATTACAAAACTCTAGATACAGTGCATACCTCTTTCGGTGCCGAAGATTCCCCCTTTTCATTGTTCTTCTCTCGCTCTTTTTCTCGTTCACGTTCGCGTTCCCTTTCTCTTTCCCGTCTTCGAGCTTCTCGATCTCTTTCTCGGTCAGAACGTCGAGATTCTTCTGCCTCTCGCTGGAAAGTGATTCGGTTATTTCGTTCCTCTTCCATTTTCTTGCGTATTCCATCCACTTCCTCCTGTCTTCGACGCATAGCCTCTTGGGCTCTTTCTTCTTTAGTCAAGAATTTAGGCTATAAACAGAAAGATATCTTTTAACACCAATACAAAAATTCGTTAGGCAAAAATTGGGAAAAGAGAAACGTTACTCACTTTACTTCTAGCAGCTTCCTCTGCTTTCTTTTTCGAAAGAAGTTCTTCCAAAGACAAAGGTTCCTTCTTTGTCTTTGCATCGGGTTTTTTGAAATCAAACTCCTCTTCTGGTTCTTGCTTAAGTTCCTTCTTGACAACTGCTTCATAATTAGGTTTGTTATCTTTCTTTCGGTCATCTCTGCTGTCCCTGTCTCTATCTCTTTTGTTATCTCGCTCCCTAGATTTTGATCTTGAACGTCTACCAGAACCAGAATGCTTGCTATCTCTTTCTCTGTCATTATTGCTTCTCCGTTTTGAGGTTGGGGATTTTGATCTGGACCTGGATCTCTTACGACTATCTGGTCGCCTGTCCCGCTCCTTGTGATTCTTTTCTTCTTTGATACTCACTTTCTCTTCTTTAATAATTCTAATTTTATCCTTATCTTTAGCTGTTTGGACATCTAGTCCAGCAAGTTTATCCTTACTGTCTTCAAACATCGTGGCTGTAAATACGGAAGACCAATTCACCGACGACAAACGTACAGGACTCTAAAAACAAAACAAAAAACTTTTTAATTCACTCGAATAACTATATATTATAATTAATTATTACATTTCGGTTAAAACTCCGATGTTTTGTGCATTCTGCGACGCATAAAAAAACCAGTGATCATATTCAATATTCCAAAAATAACATTTACTTTTTCCGGATGTCTAAATTTAAATCAAGTTAACTAACTACGATTGCAAAGAATTCTGACCCCTTTTACAGTTGACGGTGACGCATTGTTGGTGGCACGAAAAAGCCGCAAAGTTGTCAATAAAGAGGAACTTATTTATCTCTATATTGAACTGTACCTCTTAGGACGAATATTCGTAATTTGCGCCGTTTCTGTGCACAGATTCTGGCACGTAGCGAAAGTCGGACAGTGGTAAATTGAAAAGTCTCCAAAGAAAACTTAATTTCTTCTGCAGTGAAATTATGAATGCGCAAGTAACTTTATTGGGGTTACCGTTCGTTTAATTGGACCGCGTCTTCCTGTGCCTACTATATCAACGATGTTTGCATCGTTTGTTCCAATTATGTATCAAGTTTAAAATATATTAAAGAATATCCACTTTCTTGGATATCCGGAAGACTTTCTTTCTGCAAAAAATAGTTGTCAGCACTGAAGAAGGAGGAAGATCATCATTGAGATTTATTCGATGACATTCTTGGAAGAGGAGTGGACAGGAAGTTATGAATTTTGGTAGACAACAGCTCCTTAGTTCGCTTAATGTTCCAGTCTCAAATCTGCTTACAACAATACTTTCACTTCCCACTCTAAGTGAAAGTTGACGTTGAAATCCTTTTATTGTAAGTTTCTAAACGATTGGGATTTTAAAAGTAAATTCATTTGTACCTTCTCTTACTACTGACTATAGGTAATATTTCTTTCAAATTTATTTCAGGGGAAAGGGAAACTAAGGTGAACAATCGTGCTTAAAGTCAAGAAATAGCGATCTCAAATTAAAACGACTCTAAATCCGCCGAAAGTACCCAATTTAAAGATTCGTCTTCAGTTTCAGCTTCTAAAAGGAAATTCATTATTATGCAAACGTGGTAATTGAGATGGAAGACGCGCTTACACCAGTTTCCTTTTCAAGTTGCTGTCTCTCATATGGAGCATGCTTTCTCTTGGCTACAGTCTACGTTAGCAGCCTTTACATTTGGAAGACTAAAGAAGCCAGGTACAGAGAACCACAAATACTTTTTCAATTTATACCAATTATGTCGTTGTATCTGTTATGTGTCTTTGTTTCTGTTGTGTCTTTGTATCTGTTATGTGTCTTTGTATTTGTTATGCCATTCTGTCTGTTATGTGTCATTGTTCTCTTTGAGTAGTCGACCTGAAGAAAGTTTCAGATGGTGCTATGCTCCATGGAAAAATAGAAAGTTTATATAGCATAATTTTTAACTTGTGCCTTTGTAGTATTATGCAGTAATATATCTCTGTTATTTGTTTCTTTTCCAGTATACATCCTTCTACAATCAAGAGACGATGTATTAGCGTTTTTGCGGTCACATTAGTGTCTCCTTATTATGTATCATATTTTATAAACCAAGATATGTTAAAAGTAAGTGAAAGCTGACACATTTTCTGATACATTCCTACTACATTTCGGCAAAATAATTGTAATCCTACGTTGAAGACGATATATCTTGATTTACTTTGTTAAATTGATATCTCTATGAATATATATCTTTGCCAATATGTAGGAGCACTCGTTGTGGCGAATATTTGGGTTGCGGTTGGACGGCTTACTGCCAGCGTGTATTTTACCTGTTTTACTGACTGCTATATTATTTCTTGGCCCATTAAGTATGGAAGCATTTAGTGGAATTTGGAAACTTTATATGGGTAGACAATGAATCAATTTGCATTTTACCACAATATAATTAAGAGATTCTAAAATGAAGTGATGGAATGATTAAAGATGGTCTTTATGAAATATTTTAAAATTGATTTTGTTTTAGAACCGATGTATTGGTTTGATTACATGAAAGAATGGCTTTCAATCCGAAACTATATTGTGGCTCCCATTTCTGAAGAATTCACCTTCCGTGCATGTATGTTACCGTTAATTCTTCACTGTACTGATCCGAAAACCGCTATTTTCATTTGCCCAATATTCTTTGGAGCTGCACACCTACATCACATGTATGAACAAATTCGGCTTGGAACGAAATGGAAAGTCGCTGTAGCTGTTTCAAGTGAGACATTCTTGATAGAAAAATTAGGAGTATTCTTTATTCTCTTCTTCTCTAAATTCAACGTTCAGAAATAATATTAACATAATATATTCACATTGATTATAGGTTTCCAGTTTTTATACACCTCTATTTTCGGAGCTTACTCAGCATATTTATATCTCCGAACCGGTAATATTATTGTTTTCTTATTAACAAATCTCATTTCTTAGATTTTTGGAGCGATATAACGTTTATGTTTTACATATTTCAGGACACCTTATTGCCCCTATTTTAGTCCATTCGTATTGTAACCATATGGGATTTCCTGACTTTGGGGCCTTGGCACAAATGCCACAACCAAAAAAGACAATATCTATCCTTTGTTACATTTGTGGTCTAATATTATGGGGATTGCTGGTACAGCCTTTGACAGAACCTTCTCTCTATCAAAACGATTTACCGTGGAGTACTCGAATTTGACCTTTGAAACTCATGGAGATAGACCTCAATTTTTCTGGTGCATTTTCTTACTAATTAACAACTTTTAACACTTCAAGTATATTATTGTTGTGACTATGTAACTAACTTTGTGTCGTATGATATGTTGTAACCATATTTCTGTAAATCTATGAAAAAAATTCATGTGATATGACTTACGAAGTATTGTAGCTTTGTAGCGTTTATTACGTTTCTGTGCTTATTTATTTATTATAACAGCAATCAGTGACCGCGGGAGAGTTTTTAGGCTTTGATAATAAATTAGTCCCATAACATTGTTGTAACAGATTTTAAATCTTTTGAATCAAAAGTCTAATATTTCCCTAGTCACTCGCAACTAACTGTACCGCGCCAGATGACAATTAAAATATTATTTACACCACATTCGAAACATTTATAATATATTAAATTCAATGCGAAAAAATCTTATCTGAGAATAAAGTGACGACGTAACAACAACTTTAACGGTACAAATTAAACTTTGGTAATTCCGCTCCCAAAACTATTATTACTCCCTGTATCAGGGGAACCTTGTAATGTGTCACTGCTCCCTGCTGACTCCGCCAATTGTTGCTGCTGAGATAAAAAGGCCAAATTAGAGGCTTTGAGACGATGCGGTGAAATTCCAGAAGCGACGACTAGAGATGGACACGGCGATGGACAAGGAGTAGACGCATGAGAAGTACTCAAGTCGCATTGATCAAGCAAACGAAGAAGTTCCTCCGGAGTTGGTCCTCCACTTCTTTGAGTAGCTAGATAATTTTTAACACAAAATGGTTGTATTTTTTATTATCTGCAATAAAACAGTTCATGTATTTGCAAAATATCTTTTGCAACAGAGATATTTAAACCTAAACCCCATATCAATTGCTAACATATTTCATGACGATAATTTCAATCTATCGGTACTGCAGAAAATATAACAAAAATAAGACTATTATTTTATAATCATACATGGTTCTCCTTTGCTTGCTAAATCCAGAGCAGTTGTCAAGTCCCACATTTGAATAGCACCACCGGAATGGCCAGTAAATATAAATCTCCTTGGTCTGGATCCCATACGACTAGAACCTTCACATTCGTGAACGCAAAAGGATGTAATTGTTGTCCCGTCCACTGATCTAATAGTACATATCCTAAAGCAGATAAAAGAAAATACAAATAGTACAACATTTCACATCATCGAAGGAGCAAATGTAATTATTATTACCCACCTTTTCCCGTTTGATGCATGACGGACATATATCTGATCAGTTTCGGGAACGACTTTTTGAATAAATACTTGTTCATCGTCCTGTTCACCGTAGGGTCCTAAAATACATTAGATTACGTTGCATCAACTCCATGTTAAATATCTTAATCCAAATGATTAGCGGATAAATCTTCTTTCGCATAGTAAAACAAAAGTAAACGATTCTGTCGAATCAGGGATAGAGAGATAACAAATTATTTCTGAGTAGAAATTATCCATGTCTAAAAATTGACTATACCACAATCATTTCCGGCGCCAGATGAGTTTGTTTCCATTTCTTCTAGTGCAACAATTTTAAAAGACGAAAGTGGTGTAGAACCAGGATGAGTTGAGATCATTCCTCGGAATCGGGTCATTGTCCAACTACGAACGTGATTGTATTCACTACATACAGAGACGAGATATTTTTCACTTAATTTCACTTTAGTTACTGGACTCCTGTGCACGGTGAAAGTTTGGAATAGCTGCGGTCCATGCCCCACAGTTTCCGGATGCTGAACAATTACACGAACCATGCCATTCATAGTACCGTAAGCAATTTCAATCCAATTCCCAGAAATACCTGAAATTACGATAATGTCATTGTAAAGAAATTATGTTTGTAAAGCATTAGAAAAAGGAGATTAATCTTTTCTTACTAGTTTTTGGAGTCAAATAAACAGAAATGGCAGTAATTGGTTCATTAGATGGATCACGATACAACTCGGTAACCTAAATATACGAAAAAATTTTTTAGATGATTTTATTATGAGCTTTGCTATCGATAATATTAGAGTGGTTTTATTCTTACTAGTAAATCGTTATCCTTCATACGAAGAGGAAATTTTTGCATGTCTATAAAATGGAATGAGAAAATTATATAATGATATAGCACGCTTGAAATGTTTTGTCATCATTTTGAATGGTATAATTTACCTATATAGGAAATTGCTCCACTACTGCAGCCTAAAAGGAGGAATGAGCCAGCCGTGTCAAAGGACATAATGGGAACTATATCTTGAACAAGAACATGCTGTGTCATAGAATGCCACACTCCAATTTTCCCACTTTGGGAGAGGGCAACGAGCTGAGAGCCAATAAAAAATAAGAATTCCACCGGAACAGGCAAAGAAAAGCGTCCTATAACACAGAAGGAAGTAAAACAATTATAATTTCATGCCAGAGAGATTGCTATGCAAATCAGATGGTGATGATGATAGCCTACCAATATCCGTGCGACTACCGTCATCCGTAACACCCCACATGAAAACAACTGATCCCGCCGATATAGCCACCATTTTCGCACAGGTTTCATTGCCTGAATTATTAGCATTAGCAGCCTGACCGGAAGATAGTTTGGCATTGATTGCTAGTCGGTCTATTATATTATCGACGCGTGGACTTGTAAAAATCAATTGCCACCCGGACGAGTCTTTTAGTCTGTAACACGCACACATTGCATTGTCAAAAAGAAAATTAGACTATAGCATGACGACACACCCTTGTGAGAAATGACTCAAATGACATAGACCATAGCATGACGACACAGTCAATAGTTAGCAATAAAAAATAACTCTTGAAGTTCAATATTTACCGGTAGCAACATATATAGTGAGAATAGGCAACAGCGATCCAGTTTTGATGGGCTTTAACAATTCTGACACGCATAGGATCGATCCAATTTCCTTGTGACAATATAGACAGCTCCGTGCGAAAATACTTATTCAAATCTGCCGATGAGTTACGTGAATGTCGTGCATCGAACGAGGGATTTCGTGAGTGTCTATACAAAAAATAGCGAGGCATAGAGCTTAAATTTTTATGCTGGACAAAAATGTTTAGCGTTCATGGAAATAATAATAGCTTACTGGACAGAGGATGCTCTTGAGTGACCACCATTTCTAGAACCGTTCCACGAAAAACCATTTCCAGCACTTCCGCTCCCATTTGTACTTCCATTGGAACTTCCACTTCTGGAATGATGACCAGGACGTCCATTTGGTCCGCTTGTTACTATTGACGCTGAAGTGTGAGTTTCTGGAACTCTGACTATAGAGCCTGGAGTTGGCTTTGAGTCACTGCTACGAGATGAGTTGCTTGATCCAGGTGTGTCTTCCGCCCCCTTTGATATCGGAGGACTTGATGAGCTTTTGCTTGCTGCTACAGTTTCAGCGTGAATTGGTATTGCTAAGTAAATCGTAAATGCATTAATACACAACGAAGAATTGTTATAAAAAGGCTATAATGATGGATAATGAAGTTATTTCTTACGAGCAGGAGGTAGGTAGCCATAAAATAGAACATCGCCACAAGAAGAGTAATTTAGATCTTCGCACAGAGCCAATCTTTTCATTAAGGGTATAATTCCATAAAACTCGGCTTCATTCCTCAGAGCTCTCATGTCCACCGAGCGGAGATCAACATCTCTACTACGGAGATAATTTAAAATCACAGAAAATAAAGTGGGGTCTCTGTCAATGAAGAAAGCTCCAGAATCATCTTTCAGAGAAGAAATCCGCCCACTCAACAGGGCGGTAAAAAAGGAGTCGGGGACCCATGTCAAGGTCTGCCAAGATGTACTGAATCTACAAATATTCAAAAATTAAATTTTGATACATGTTACTAAGTATTTACGTAGATCAGTTTCGCCAGATTCTTTAAATATAATTTTTGTAATATTCGGCTTACTTTGTTCCGCCCACATTTAAGTTGACTATTTCACTACCGTACATATTTGTGAGTATTTTATTGGTCCGCCTGTAACAAATGAATTTAAAATCTTTTTTCTTTGGCATTTTTATACTGGAAATGAAACGAGAAGAAAACTATCGAAATGATTTTCTATGAACAAAGAGTTGCTTTCATTTACCCGTCCACGCTTTCCAGATTTCCTATGTTTCCACTTCTGTTTGAGGATTTTGTCACAAAATTGCTTTCTCCAATTTAGCTTACTTGAAACCTTGGTAAAAATGCATTAGCACATTTTATATATCAAAATGTCACTAGTAAAGAAATCATTCAAATTATACATTCAATCTATGGAATATATAAATAATTTGAATATATAATAATTCCAATCCCACTTAATTATTAATCTCCGTTATAATTTTAAAACGAAACGAAGGGATATTTCTACCCCAACTTCCTTTACAACTATTATACAATGCATATAATGCAATATATTCTATTTTGTGCAAATAATCTTACTACTACTACACTACATAAATGCTGAAATTCCAGTAAAGTTTACCTGATTCCGTAAGTAGCAGTAAGCAAGGACAAAACAGTAATCATGTGAAGATGTGACCGATAGCAAGAGAGAAATTGACAGACTTGACACACCACGACTATTCTGTTAGCCCAGACAGCTGCTCAGTGTGTTGAAGGAACAACTCATACAAATACTACAAAATCAAACAAGAGCCAACTGTTATGCTATCTGTACGAGGAATTGGTGAATGAATAATCTTCTTAGCGATTCACGTAAACAGACTGTGCGACTGTATGCTTGCATAAAGTCAACTCTTTTCTCTACAGTCATATAGTGCAGTGTTGAATATGCGAAATGTGAAACATATGCATAAAATATTCAAGTCAAATCAAACACAGACCGACACCAACAATGTACTCCCACTGTCTCTCCCACAAGGTAGATTATGGAAGAGACTAAAGAACCAAATGACAGCCTTGAACATAAATATGACATAAAATCGGCGCATATACAAAGAGATTAGACAGACACTGTATACAATTACTACAGGAATTGTCTCAGCAGGAAACCAGCTTCCCATAATATTGTATACAAATAACTAAGGCCCAAATATTTCCAAATCTCATCTTTCATGCTCACAACGCAACGACAACATTGCATTTTTGCTGTTGTACAGCAATTTTGAGGTCTGGGCCATTATTCACTAAAATATGATTAGCTATTATGACATGACCTTTATATAGTTTCGAGTTTTATCGAATCATTCTCTGTGTACCAAACATCCTAATATGCATCTGCATAATAGTACTTGCTGTATGTTGTACGATTGTATGTATATGAAATGTTTAAAACCTTGTGTACATGGGAAATTAATCTACTTTTGGAGGATACACTTTTATGCGTGTATGAACAAACTACAACGTACAGGGGCAAATCCTTTGACCATGTAGCATGTAATAGTACTATTAGCTACTGATAAGGCAGACAAACACTTTTCGTAACTACACCAAAAGAAAACACTTGCAGATAAAAATTTGCAGGGAATTGTTGGACTAAAAGCTTTGCAAGAAACGCAATGTCAAAATGATACAAATATTTATACTGTGATTAGTACACTTCTATTGTGCCAATAAAATTGCTTTGTAGCACAATAAAAGTTTGTATGAATGCAGGGCTAAAAAGAATAATACTATACTATATTGAAATTCAGGAAAAATTTAATGTATATCTATAAAATCTTCCTTTTTGCACAAACAAAATCTTTCAAATAAAATTTTCCATTTTTATTAAAATACGATGTTAACCCTTCATTCAACAAACTCCAAAATCAATTCAGACACCTAGCATATATAAATAAACACAAATAACTTTGGTCTTACAACTTTAATGAGAACGTGCAAGCTAAAAAGCAAAGTATATTTTCAATCACTTTTGCATGAAATGCAACTAATATAACTTAATGGCTCGTTTACTACTGATGTTAATTTTATAGTAATCCATGAAATACACAAATGAAGGAGTATCACACTTACGTTACATGCCATGTACAGCTTTCGGTGATATTCTTCTGTGTCTGAATAGTCAAATCAGTTGATGTGGTTATTCCTATGCAGCAATTTCAAAAAAGGTAATTCATTGGAAACTCACAATATGTTGTGTTATGATGTCTATAGACTTTATGTTATTATGGAGAGGAACACTTGTAAAAATTGTGAAATTATGGGTTTACTTGGGCGTGAATCGTTACAATGAGACAAATTGCATGAACATTTTCTGAGTTTTATGTGTGCCTGTAATTAGTATGGTATGCTGGTTTGTAATGTACACACATTTGTTTATGTCGTTATATCTGTAAATGTGTAGTAGTTTTTTTTATGACTACATGTATTTACTGTTCGGCCAATTTATCACTTAAATATTTAGACTCACAATGACAAGGTAAACAAACTACTTTACCCTGTTATTACGTTACAAAAAATACTAAACCAGTTAATTTAGTTTTAAAATTGAGTCTAGCAGACAGTGAAAGCTAGCACCACACACTGACAGACGAGTCTCAGTATTACTTTTATTCAGCATTCAGCTCACTCCTGTTGTGTCGAAATAAGAGGTGCAGGTTTGACCTACTATTGCTAACTGCAAAGCAAAGGAAATGTATCTGCATTTTTATATGATCGTTCCAAAACTTTCTCTGTGCGAATCTCTCCTGCTAAGGTGTGAATAATGAATGTTCCCCAGCAACCACTGCACCAAACAGAAGAGAAACTTTCTCCCTGGACTGTCTGGAGCGACTGGAGTCTCAAACTGGAACGGGTGTATTGCTATTAAGAATAATTTAGACAGTAAACCGAGGCTGGCTATAATATATCGTACGTATTACAATGTAAATGGGTCATATCCATGTAATTTTCTTGGTGGTTGTGTCATATTGGATACATTCAATGCACTATACGTCATAACCCTGTTTCGTGGTTATTATATACAGGTTGGAAATATTGGGAAAATTTAAGGAGAAAGGCCACTAAGGAAAGTTAAACACTTAGTTTAATTTTTTTTCTTAGTGTTAAACAGGCAACTAATGATTACACAAGTGTAAGTTCTTAGCGATTTGACACTTCGTGTATACAGATATTTTGTTAGTTCTGTTTAAAAATGACAATCATATCAAGTTCAGAAATTAGAGAAGGGGATTTCACAAAAATTATTTATAACCTGGTAAGACAATCTTTAAATATACACTAAAATTTAAATAATGCAAATGCATATTGAATTACTTGACAGAAATAGATTTTTCTATGTTTGTAATCATATTTCACAGATAAAAGAACAACAATATAGAGAAGCCATCACAGTGCTAGAAGATCAACTAGAATTGCATCCCAATGTGAGTGTTTTACATTTACATTTCTTCACAAAAACTAGCTACTAAATATTTAAAGAAAAATTTATTTTCCATTTCATTTTTAGAGTCGAGCAGCTTTATCTCTGTTAGGCTACTGTTACTTCTACTCTCAAGATTTCACAAATGCATCTTTAGCTTATGAAAGATTAGTCTACTTGTTTCCTGCCATTGAAGAATATCGGTTATACTATGCTCAAGCACTTTATCATGCTTGCATGTATAACGAAGCAATGGATGCCACATGTCAAATTGAAACCCCTGAATTTCAAGGAAAGGTATGATTCGATGTCTATCTGTAAGAAATGTGCTAATTTTCAAGGAAATGCTTTTCTGTTTTTGGCTAATCCTTATCTCAAATTACCAGATTTTAAAACTACAAGCAGCAATCAAATATGGTGCTGATGAGCTGCCCGATGCAAAATCTTTGGTGGATAAATGCCCTAAAGATGATGCAGACACAGAAGTAAACAGAGGCTGTCTCTTGTACAAGGTTAGCATGACAAGATGTAGAAACTAACTAAAGGATATAAACTTTAATTTAAATTGGTTCACGAGGTGAAATAATTTTCTGCGTGATTGTAATTCAGGAAGGGAGATATGAGGAAGCTTTGCAAAGATTTGCGTTAGCATCCCAAATTATTGGATACGATCCCCATTTGTCCTATAATATCGCCCTGTCGTACTATAGATTGCAAAACATACCGATGGCAGCCAAACATATCGGTAAATACACTGTAATTGAATTGGCAGTCTAAATACACGATTGTATTCTGTTAACAAGGTATCCTGTGTTTGTAACAGCGGATATCATTCAGAATGAAGTGAGTCAGCATCCGGAAATGGGAGTTGGAGTTACAACTGAGGGAATCGACTTGCCAAGTGTTGGAAACACTTTGACACTTCATGAAACTGCCTTCATTGAAGCCTTCAACCTCAAAGCAGCTTTTGAATTCGACATACAGAATCGTAATAATTCTGAAATTAGACCTTTTGACGAAAATCCTTTTCCTAAATTGTTTTCTTCACTTACAACCTTTTTGTAATTTTGTTGTGGCCAACGGTTGAACTCAAAATATTAACTTTGAAACCTGGAATCCCCAATCTACAGTACATATTTTTATGGAAGAAAATAATCTATATACAGAATATTTCCTTTCCCTTCCTTTCAATTACCTAACGTCAGAAATAACTTAATTTCAGCATTTTTGTCGGAATACTTAATTCCCTTTTCTACATCTAAGGGAGAAATCAGCAAAAGTTTTGAAAGTTGTTTCTACATTTTTAGCAAAAGGAGCTCGAGAGGCTCTGACGGATATGCCACCCAGGAACGAAGAAGAGTTAGATGCAATCACCTTACACAATCAAGCTATCTTAAATATGGAAAATAATCCATCGGAAGGATTCGAAAAATTACAATTTCTCCTAACACAAATCCCATTTCCTCCGGAAACCTTCGGAAATCTCTTGCTACTGTATTGCAAATATGAATGCTATGACTTAGCAGCCGATGTCTTAGCTGACTATGCCCATCTTACGTACAAATATTTGACACCAGTAAGTATACTAAAATTGTACATATTTATAATATTACACAACCATATAGCAAAGATGACACACAAATGACACAAATCGTTTTTAGAAACCAATTGTAATTGGTGGATCACCATTTTAACGATTTTTAAAATGCTTTTATGCATCTAGTGCTTAGATGACAATGTATACAACCAAGAGTGAAATAGAACTAATTTGATGTTTTCTGGTATTGCCTTTCAGTTCATGTATGACTTTTTTGACGCCATAATTACCCAGCAAACATCCCCAGAGGAAGCGTACAGGAAATTCGATGAGTTAGCAAACCGAACCGCTGAGGCTTTGCGGAAATTAACTAAACAGGCAAATCCATTAAAAATAAACAATAAATACCATGTCATCACTGCGTGCACAAGAATTAGATGAATTAATCTAGGTGTATTTGACCTACTTTAGGTAACAGAAGCGAAGTCAATGGGCCAAGACGCTCAAGCAAGCAAACTTTGCACAGAATATGATGAAATGCTAGCTAGGTGAATTTTGAATTTATTACATTAAGAAAGTAACGAACTGTTCACATTTACTATTAGTAAATCCTCTCAAACTTCTGATTTTTAATACACTGTTACTTTAATTGCAGCAAATACATTCCTGTTCTAATGGCACAAGCCAAAATATTTTGGGAAAAAGAGAACTATCCTCAAGTTGAAAAAATATTTAGAAAATCTGTCGAATTTTGCAATGAAGTGGATATATGGAAACTTAACGTAGCGCATGTGATTTTCATGCAAGAAAATAAATTTCGTGAAGCAGCAAGTTTCTATGAAGCTATTGTCAAGAAAAGCTATAATCATGTAAGCAAAATATAATATAGCTATCTGTGTATATAACATTATATTTAACAGAGACAGTATAGAGTAGCATAGACATTTTCATGAGTTTTTTTTCATTTCTTCAAGGTAATTGACGTCAGTGCAATAGTTTTGGCTAATTTATGCGTTTCCTACATAATGACTGGCCAAAATGAGGAAGCCGAAGAATTAATGAGAAAAATAGAGCGTGAAGAAGAGCAAGTGTCTTTCGAAAATCCAGAGCAAAAATTATTTCACTTGTGCATTGTCAATATGGTAATTGGAACTTTGTACTGTGCAAAGGGGAATTATGATTTTGGTATATCAAGAATTATTAAAAGTCTAGAGCCCTACAACAAGAAACTGGGAACAGATACTTGGTAAACATTACATTTCACACAATAATGTAAATTCACTTTGGGCAATTTTCATGAAATGGAGGATTGATTAATTTTGAAGGTTCTATGCAAAAAGATGCTTCATATCGATGATTGAGAAAGCTGCAAAACATACAACAAATGTAAGGGACAACGTTTATGCCGACTGCGTTCAGTTCTTGGAGCATTGCGAAAGTAAATATTCTTCATTAATAAATACTAAGCATCCATTGCTTATGAAATACATTTCTAATTTAAATTAAATTATTACTGTTGTTCCTTATAGTGTACGGTCGTAATGTAAAAACGGTAATAGAGTCTCCCCTAGAGTCATCAACCCTTCATTTGGGAAAGAATACTGTTACATACGAAGCAAGGAGTTTAAAGGCATTAATGATGAAAATTTTGGATCAGTAATTAATCTTTATCTTTGACGAAATTGTTACAATATTATTTATAACTCCAAAACTCAGACGTTAAACTGCAACTCTTTAAAGTTAAGTGCGCCGTGCACAATGTGAATAAGGGCCATATAATTTTGAAAAATTAATATGATTTTCATAAATGCACCACTTTGCATAGTCAACAATCTATGTATGTCTACCTCTACCATATTCTTAAACGAATAATGTAACACTTGATTTTAGTAATAAAGTTGGGCACTTAAACAGTATTGTATTTGACTTTCACTGTTTGATATTTATGTAATGGGGTATTTTAGTCCAAATCGGTAGTTACATATAGTACATATAGCACCACATAAATTGAAATAGGGACGTATATACATAATATAATGATAATATTCACTTGATTTGTTGTTCTGAATAAAGTGTGCCAGCAAATTGCAAATATTATTACAAGCCATATAAATACTTACTTGAAGAGGATAGTTATATATCGCCTCAATTTGGTCGAAAGCATTTTAATAACGTAGTGTAGGAACACAATTTGAGATTATTGATTATTTAGCTAGGTACCACATACATGTAAGAGAACACTTGTTCAAAAAAATTTGTGAATATGAAACACTAACGAAGAATACAGTGCATTGACAAAAACAACTTGAAAGGAGGGTTGATAATTTCTGGGTAACTGGGGAAAAATTATCGTGTATATATAGTATATAGTCATTATACAAGAAATCACGCATATGGGCACATCAATACATTTAAAGAATTTAAACAAACACCCTGATTGATAGCATGACATGCTATTTATAGCAAAATTGAGGTAGATGCAGTAGCAGCAGTAATTAAAACTGCTTTTGTACAATATTGCATAGAATTGAGAATCGAGAGATACAAGAATGATTGATACTATGATTTATTACCTGTCACATTATATAGTAACATGGATATATGGACATGTACATGCATGTTTACTAATCGATGTTTGAATAAAATAGGTGACAAGCAATGTAGGATGTTACATAAATAAAAGCACATTCTACAAGATATAATAAATAAAGGTATCTAACTTGGATGTAATGAAAATCACTCACCTTTATTTGAACCCCTATATCTATCTATGCTGGAATTCTCTCTATCTGCATGTGAGCACTTTAGAATTATGTCAATTAGGCATGATAAGGAGAATGGAAAACAAAATGAAGTTTCAATTTTTTAAGGAAAGCTCAGCATAAAAAGCATGATTACTCTATTGAGTGTCACAGTGATACTCATTAATTTACCTTCATACACCAGAGTTGAAGACAATAATAATATATTTTTGCTAAGTTACATTTAGATTGTGGACATTATGGGGGTTAATATTTTTATATCGGTATTCCTGCTCATTACTATTTCTTATGTAAGCAGCCAAGAAACGAATTTCGTGAACAAAGATAGCAAATTAGAGAATTTCTTTGAACCTCAATGGTTTAAAGATAATATCCCATTTCTTGAAGTGCCTGATAGAGAAATCGAAGAGGTCTATTATTATCGCTGGTCATCTCTGAAACGCCATTTGCGCTACACCGTTCCGGGAGCTGGC
>JAAAYG020021247.1:0-18558 GCA_009936455.2 Tomocerus minor
TCTATTTGCACCCTCACTTTTAAACCTCATCGCATCTTTTATAATATTCCGAAATCGTGTAGACCTCTCCTTAAGCAAAGTCAGATAGCTCGTTCCTGGTTTTCTCTTGTGTTACTTTCCAAGGACTTGGTTTTCCTTTTGGTTAATGAAGAACCGCGACCACGGCTTTATCAGATGTATGTGCACTGTATAGTCAATTGTATTTCCTGCACACACACAGGATTATATTTAGCGTTATATCCAGGTAGATTTTTATTTTCTCAATAATATTGCTCTCCAGTATAGATCGGAGTAGTAATATCTTTCTTGGCTCGATTCTCCAGTAATCCTTTTTTCTCTCCTTTCAATTCCCATTCACTTCCCTCTCCACATAAAATGACACAATAAACAATGGAAGATAACGTAGGCTTTTATTTACACTTGTGCAGAATAAATGAAATACACTTCAGGTTTTAAGGAAGTGCCTGACATGACGAGACATGATCTTTAGTCAGACAAAGAATGAAAGTGCCAGGCGTTTATGCTCCTACACACAGACAGAAAGTAGAGCAATGCACTTTCCAGTATCTTGTAAATATTAACGTCTGAATTTATATTGAACAATAATCCGTCCTTTCTCTGTCTTGCTTTTCATAAAGAATGCAATAAAAGCGAGAGGAAAATAGGTATTGAGTCTAGAAAAGCATTTTCCCCCAGTTCTACCGGCTTGCGTATCGTTATACGGGTATTATTGATATTCCTGTAGAAAATAGTGCTGGATTACGTTCAGTTGTAGATAAATACTTTTCTGGGCTTACATCAGAGCCTTGTTGCTGTCTCTATTATAATATTATAGTCTCTGTTCAACGATACAGGTAAACAGAAGAGAATTCGGAAACTTTCCCGCAGCTTAGTTTAATATGCAGTGAAATGAGCTGACAAGCTGCCGAAGAAGCCTGGACTCTGCCCGAAATGAAAACTGGGAACCCGGCTAAGAACTTTCCAAGTTTCTCAAAGTCCAAAACTCTGAAATGAAAGGCAGTAAGTGAAGGAGAGTCGAATAACACAATATAAGTTTCCGATTCGAGTTGAATGTTAGTTTCTCGTTACCGTTGCGTTACCCTTTTCCATTGGAGTGAAAAGAGTGGTAGAGCCGAAGAACTAGAACACAACTTGTCTACTTCCTTCGTGAACAGAACGTAAACTGAACTGTGAGTCACACACAGAGAGCCTTCTCTCTATCTCGGCACACGTTCAATGTTCAATCCAAAAAGCTGTTCAAACCCTTTCACTCCGTTTCCTACACTCACTTCCTCTTTTTCTCCACAGAATTCCCAGCACTTCCCCTCTTAACTATTTACTTGGGATTCCCACCCAAGTTGAACAGCACATTCACGACACTCTTCTTCTTCCGTCTCTCTCACTCTCTCTCTCCGAGACTTCGGCTATGATTACTCTGGAATGCATACAAGTTCACTTTAATATCTTCCCTTCTATACACTTGCTCAAAATATAGTTTCCCTTTCTTTATTTTTAACTGTGCATATCATAAGAATAGAAATGTCTCTGTTCCAACCATAAACAAAAGAGAGGGACTACTGAGGACTTCGTCTTCTGTTTAATTTACTACTGGAAGTTCTGTTGCCTAATTTTCAACATGCTTCCTAACTCAACCTCCTCATTTGTTTCTTCTTTCCTCCTACACTTCTGCAAAAGAGAGAGAATTAGAATAATTTAAATGTTAGCATTAAAATAGTTGGAATGTTACGGATTGTTTTGTAAAAGTAAGAGCAATCAGGAAACTTTTATTCACTCTCGCTTCAGCACTTTACACACCACCACCACAACAAAAAACTAGACACTTAGATTGCTTTTGTAAAAGGCGAAAAAGATTCTCTAGAAAGACTGCAGTTACTTACGCAAGTGAGGCTTATAATATAAAGCAAATCTTTGATTGCAGTCCTTGCAGCTCCTAATCCTTCTTTAGAATCTTTTAATCTTCTTGTAAGATTTACTCGACATAGTAGTTAAGTCTATTAGTAGTAAGTCCGATTGTGCAATCTGCTATAGTCAATAATGATCCTTAGTGGAAAATCTTTTTTCTTCCTTTCTATTATAGATTTGTAGTTTAGTGCTAGTGCTGGCTCTTAATACCTATAATGGTTAACTGCTATATATTATGTCCTATTAAAAAGTCTGTGATGATAAGACGTAGTGAATAGATGCGTGTCGCAATTACAAAATCCATTGAGTGGAAAAGGGAATTCTTCCACTAGGTACTGGATTCTTTTATACAGCTGAATGTTCACAGTTCACACACAAATGCATGTATTATGGTTATATAGTAATTGCAGCTGTATAAATATAGCTATATACACTTATCTAGTATAGAAAACTTACGTTTTTCCAATTTCCACTGCTGTAATAAGAATGTCAAGCAAAGATGGACTTGACATATAAGGATGAAAGACCTTGTCTTGTGTATATTGTATGCGTGTTTGCTGTCTGCCAAGTAGGGAATAGTCTATTGGCTTTTGAAAGGCTCTTTTGTAATTTGACTCTCTTCGCGACTCTTTCAAGAAGATTGCTTTATTGAACACGTAATAATAAGTAGCGTGTGTTCCAACATGGATATATATATATATATATATATATAGTAGTGAGTATAGTAGCGTGGTGTAGTGATACGATGAGAAAACAGAAAGAGACAATAATATCTGTGAGAAATATATGTATTGAATTGAGAATTGAAGTATTTTATAGTTTAGAATTGCATTGAGACCTTTTGTGAGCGTTTTGTGGCTACAGTAGTACGAGAGTGTTTGCAGAAGAAAGGAAAGGAGTCTTCTGCGACATAGCCTACTAACAGATAGTTACAAACTGAGATAAGTAACTTCTGTCAGCCCAACAATTTTCTGCACAGCCCAACGAATGCAATTTTATTTGCCCACTCACTCTGTTATGTTGGTAGCAGAGAGTGAAGGAGACAGAGATTGCTCTGTATGGAGTTGTACAATTCTACTGTCGACTGTCGACTTTCTGTAAAGTGATATTACATGTAGAACAGTTAGCATTTAGTAGTGGACAGAGATAGCATAGCAAAAGTCTCTCTCTCCCTCTCTCTCTCTCTCTCCATTCTCTATTCTCTATGTGTTTAGCTACACTTCAATGTTAGCTTGAATGTGTACAAGGAAAAGGTTGTTCAAATACACTTTGCATACTGACTTCTCGTTTAGAGGAAACTTACCTAAACAGAAGCACTCATTTTACTTCACTTGCTTTGAATAGGTAACTTTACTTATCTTTTACTATCCGTTCCTACTTATTTGCCCACATTAATAGTAAAAGATAACTTCATACTCTGCATACTACTATTATTAGTGTCTATAGTCTACCTATTTTGAATAGAATGGAGTAGTTAGCCTAACAGGCAGAAATACATTACATTTGTGGAGTGCTCCAAGTCAAAAGAGTCAAAGACAAAGTAAACACACCCTCTTGATTCCCACTAAATATATGCTAATAAATGCTGGCTATCTAAACACAGATAAATCTACAACGATAATATAGAAAGAAGAGAATTAGACATCTAACCAAAATGCTAATCGCCCAGTCAGTCAGTGCAAACACTAAACTAATATTATCTAAGCAAACGAGAGAGCAGCCCTTTGAGGGTGATAGTCACTGTGTAACTATTCATTTTATCTTCTTCCAACTTACGAGCCATATATACTTTGAGCATCTAAAGTCGTAAATGTAACTTTAGTACTTTAACTTCTCTGACAAAGTCAAGTTTAACAGTAAGATAGACTATCCTAAGAAATATTTAAACTACAACCAGTCCTGTATCTCTTTACTACAACTTGTAGTTTAGCATTTATAATTTTCGATGTACAGGGTATCCCATACGTCCATTTCCATACAGACATTCTCATACTTCCAGTGGAAGTGCAGAAAAAAACCTAAAATAACCCATTTTCAATTTTCAGAAGATATTATTGTAGATTAGTTGCGTCTGACCATGTCTAAATTAATCGAGGATAGAAATTGGAAAAATATTTTGAAGATGTGCTTTTCACGATAACATATATAACGAATATTAGTGGCTAAAAACAATTTTGTTTTCAATTTAATGAAATAACTTAGCACAGCCTTTAGCAGAAGCTTATTGCTGATTTTTTGTTTATTTTTCAAACTTTTTGGCTGTTCAACCTCAATTTTACGAAATTTTGAAAAACTATAAAGAAGGTCATGGGTGACCCTGTGTCTACAGTAGCTTCTGGTTTGAAAACGCAATAATATCCTACGTAAGGCATGTTATGTCCAGATAGTGTAACTTTGTAATGCCTTATTGCTTCCATTAAATATGAGTAGAGTAGATCAGTGCACAGAGAAAAGGATATTGTGTAATAGTGAGGATATACTCTTCGCACCAACTATAGAAAGACTAACATTTTTATTATTTCATAAAGATATGGTGGAGCGATAGGGAGAGATAGTAGATGAATAGGTAGTTGCTCTTCCTCAACAAATATGTGCTGCATGTAGCATTTAGTGCAATATATTTACGTAGCGAGCTAAAATCTTATTCATGCTCTTCTTCCTTTTGACCGGCTAAAGTCATGATGGTGAGCTGGCTTTTTGAAACTGTGCTCTTTCATCTTTAAAGTTCATTCCTTGCTCGAGAGGATGGCGAGTAGCTTAAAATGTAGAGCTGGTAGTAAGCACAACATCAACTCTGTGCTCTTTCACTGTGATGATGGTGTATTGTATTTATTAGCATTTGTAGGTTGATGTATATAGTAAAACTTGGAAACAGGCTAATGTCAGACATGCAGCATCAGAAAACTTAACTTGACATGACTCAATTGAATTGGGGCCTGTAGCGCTGTTCTGTATTCCCCTCAACTTCCTATTGCCTATATAAACTCTAAAAACTCCCCATCTCCTTGGCAGAGTCACAAACTATGAAAAGCGATAGGAAAATAGCCACGACATGCAGGCAGTTAACTGGAAGTTAAATTATTCTGTCCGAGAATCACTGCTCCAAACATCTGAGAGAATAAATTCTTTGCTTAGCTTCAAATTGACTTGATTTGACATTAGAGATAGAGATGGTGACTGCTCAGAAAAGGATTCACAACCAACTCAGCTTAAAAATAAATCCAAGACCAGAAGAGAGATAGTCCACTACTCTGTCCACTTCACTTCACTGTACAATGTAATATTTTATAAAATCCTCCTCACAGTGCCTACTTGTACATTAGTTTCCAGTCTCTTGATAGGAAACTACCTAGATAGAACTTTTATCAGATAGTTATTGCGCTTTATTCATTCTTCCATCATCCCCTTTGCTAATGTAAAATTGCACATGTGGAGAGGATAAAATAATGGCATGAAGTTAAATGCATCTGCATGCACTCATGACCTATATCCGAATTTATTGCAAATACTTGGCAAACATCTAACGTTAATGTATATCCTTACCTTTCTAACCAACCATAGATTAAGCACGGAGAGGAATTCGGATTTTCAGACTCGGATTTGTGGGATGTAAGTAATTTCTTTTTCATCGACTTTTTATAGTCCTATACTTAATTCTTTTACTTTGCGAAAATCTGAGAATCCCTTACAAATCCCTCCTTGTTATGCTATAGAACATTATCAACCTTTGTAGGAAATTACTAAGCTCTTAGGAGAAACTTGCATTTCTGCAAAAACATAAGTAGGTACTATAGGTACATCACTTATAACATTTTAACCCATAAAATATTACTATTTCTACTTGATGACAGGAATTCACTTGCATTTATTGAAGCACAATAAAACGTCAAAGGATGCTATTCAGTTTTAGCGCAGAAGTTTTCTTTTGATTTGTAATTTTTCTGTTTACCAAGAATATATCTATTTTTATTCCTATACAAATGTTTTGTTGTTTTCTTAAATACCACAACTTCCTTCGGCAACAAATTGTTTCATAAATCAATAATTTACATTTGAGATGCAATTCTATTTTTGCTGTAGCTTTAGTATCATTTTTAGTTTCTGGCTTCAGTCTCAACCTCAACGACACAGTTTTCAGGAATTTCTGCTCTTCTTTTCGTTGGTAGCATCAAAAGTAAATTAAAAAATGAAGAAACGATGTTCCTTAGCTAAAACTTCTATTCGACAATCTGTAGATACAGTGAAAGTTAAAAACATAGACATTAATCAAAAATGCTTGCTTTTTCTTGAGAGAGTTGATCCCAGAATAAATCGTCTTTCTCTGTTCTACACGATGTTATATATAACACATATACAAAATGAAAGAAACTTTCACATTAGCATAAAAAAGTTCAGCATGTGAAAAAATAAAGATGCTACTATATTGAGATGAGTTCGGAATCAAGTCCTTTTGACTTTAGATATACTCTCATTTACATTTTCATTTTTGTGGGCTAATAACAGAGTTTTACTGGAGTTGGTCCTGAAGTTTTTCAATTACTTATCTAAAATCTAAACGCGAGTAATCAAAATGATGTAGTACACCAGAAGTCCTATGTTGCCTCCCCTTCGTAGAATTAATTGAACAGAGCTGACAACCTAAATTAAAATGGTGCATCAATCTGTCAAGTGACAGGAACTATGTGAATTCCTAGAGACACCAACAATTTTAAATACTATATCATCCGCTTCGTTTTAATTTACTTTCAGTTTTAATTTAATTACAAGCACGCTTACACACGTAGACTTCGAATTGAATCTAACTAAGCAATGTGATTATATATGGATGTGTGAGAATGAGTCACGACTCATGATGACCCGTAGTAAATGACTGGTTTTCCCTAAGGGGAGAAAAAGAAAGTAAATCGCATCGATTCGCAAATGGAAAACTGAAGTTAACAAAGTAAATCCTAAATAATTACGTCCTTACCTAGTACCTGCTGATGGCACGTGTACAGAGCACTCTCAATCCCGAACTTTGAAGAGAGATGATTACTTGGTCAATTAACAGATAACTGTTTCATTCAGAGAAACTATAAAACGTTATTCCCTCAATATGTGACATTTTAACATGGAATCCTGGAACTGGAACAGGAACCCCTGTTGTTGATCAAATGTTCGTATACGGAGGAAAATGAGTTCATCTCAACTGAGATATAATTTTTTATTGGACTTTTCAATGTGTTTGTATGGATTTTATAGTTTCTAGAGCAAATTATACACCTATCCGATTTACCTACCCGTAGGGAAGCGAAACTTTTGTCAATTTTTAAAAAGTTTTTGTAATTTTGGTCATTAGTGAATTAGAAAAACATGGGTTATAATCATAAACTTTCATCTATGCGACAATAATCTAAGTTTTCAATATGTACCTATCGAGATTTGATGCAAATGGCAAATACCGCCAGAGTTCCTCGTAATTATTGCTGTAGGCTATAGAGTGTATATAAAAAAATCAATCAGTTGACAAAATAAATTACAACGACAGAAGAGAATTGAATTTTCTTATAACTTTGCATGATTGTATGTGCCTGGCAGTAGGAATAACGAGCGCAACAGTATCAACCAGTTCATAATGTCGTATTCACCCTTTCCCTTTTGAGCAACTTAGGAAATAACGAAATGGAAAGTGATTCATTTGGGAAAGTCCAAGTTGCTGATTATTTATTGATCACTTGCACTGATAGCATCATCAATGAGAGTGACTAATGCAAAGTCAGTAAAGTCCTTTCCCCAACTGAATTAAACGAGCTCTAACAGACATCTTCTTTTATGTCTTTCACTTGGGGTTCACGTACGTCTTATATTTTGCTGTGCGTGTCTTTAATGGGATATTGTGTCAATACTTTCTCTGATTTTCACATGCACACATTGCTACCTCTCGCTATTGTACCCAAAGTAGAGTATTTATAACTTATACACACTCCGTGCATGTATTAATAAGTTAATAACGTAATCACACTTGCAAGTTGCACCGTTCTAACGATAAAAAGCACATGATGTGGGGTAACTAGCATTTAGCTTAGAAACTTTCATCGACTCATCTGCTTCATTCTAACATAATGCACTAAGTCTATCGTAACCGTAACGTAAGTATTTTAGTATCCTGTGCTATATGAGCAATAGAAGTATAAAGCAACATGGTCACATGTTGTACCCGGCATGTGATTCGGTTCTGTTTGCTTCGGCAATGATCGTCCTTTCCTTGCATTTGACAAACGCGTGTAATATTCGTGTCCGTGTAGGTAAATGTGCTATTATTACTGAATATATAATATCCCTGTGCATGGAGAAGGTAGACAATTCTACTTGAGCAGATAATATCGTACAATTAAAACTTTCCCACACGTACAAAGCTCCAATAAACTTTGTTTTCCTTTATACACAAATTGTGGCGTTAGATAAGTTGTGAATTCGCTGACAAACTTGGAAATAAGAGGTAAGTTACTTTGAAACGATATTATCAGTAATTATACTATCTCCGAATCTCAACTATTATTTGCTTTTCTCTCTCTAGATTTGTGTGTATACATAATTTGATACATATTCAAAAATTTCTATACATATAAAAGACGTAATCTCTGCAAAGTGTTTAATAAGTAAAAAAGCATCAACTTTGTCGAAATTGGAAAATAATGCACTTTATAAGCTCTCACTATCTTCATGCAAATATCCCATATGAATGAGTAAAACTATCTATATGGAAATTTTAAGCGTAGACAAAGTAGGTAGAGTTAGGTGCACAGAAGAAAGAGTATTAGACTACAAAGTGGGAAAACGATGGGATTTAAAAGGAAACTCTTGGATGAGTGTTGGCAGCAGTTGGGAAATTCTCAACTCTAATCCCCTACATGGAATTTCCACTCAGCAACTGCAACTGCAAGCTTTCGAGAAAGCAACACGATTTAATTATTAATGCAAACATTGCAGATACGGTAGCAAACTTCTTGTTGAAAGTATATTTTAAGGAAAAAGTCTAAATTCGTGTCGAGTGCTGCACATAATTATTATTAACGTTAATGAATTCTAATATCAATTAACTCATTATACAGATACCTGATTTTCGTATAATTTGCTTTGCTATTATATTTTTATTATGGAAATATTTTGTTAGAAAAAGATGATTTTCTTGCAATTTCGAGTTCCTATTTCTTAGGTTGAATACAAGATAACTTTCTATCAAATTGAATACGGATCTCCGGAGTGTCCGGAGCATGAGATTTACCCAAAATAGTTCTCGTTTTCATTTTGCAAATCAGAGAAAGGATAGAGGATATATATTTAGTATTGGTATTTAGACATTGTGGACTAGTTGACATTCTATTATTCTCCGTCTGAATACTATTTACTACGCTGTAACTTTTTGCACTCGTTTTTTGTGTGCTCTGACATATACGGATGAGTAAACATCGTAGTTGTGCATTTAGATATTACTTATGCGAATCGACACGCGTATCTACGTAAAAGGCAATCTATTTGTAGCTCATGTGCTACACTTCTGTGATAGACAAGTTGGCATTTGGAACTGTATGACGGCCCATTTATGTCGACGTTTGAGAAGGCTTGTCAGAGTTATTATCGTCCTTTCTCTTGTTTTGTCTCTGTCACTTTTGTCATTGTGACAAAGAGGTTAAGTCACAGCCTACGTCCCTATTTATTGCCTTTATGCATAGGAATCTATAAATATTTATAGCCCGCAGTTAACCTAATTTGTGTTTTCAGGTAGCTCTCCCTCATTCCAAAGGAAATAGTTCATTATCGTGAGGTATTTACTTACAATTATATTGACTTCAGAATTATGGAACTTAGAATAACTAACCTCCAAACTTCAATCTTACAATAGAAATTCTAAGGCTACAGTCACTGCAGACAATTCTATAAACAGAGAGCAGAGCAGGATGCTTAAATTAAATGAAATATGTACTTGGTTAAAATAATTTTGTGGTTCTGAGGAAATTGAGTTTGAGTGTTTGAGGCTTGATACGCAACTTGGCTTTCCGCTTTGTTTATACATATTTACATGTGTTAATACTATAAATCCTAGAGAAATACAGTATGTTACGGTTGCTATTTTATGTACCTTGTCACAACATACTTCACCCCCTACCTAAAGAATAAGCTTTGCAAAAGTTTTGGTGGTATAAAATAACTAATTATACCTTGTCTTTGCAAGCACCACATTATTCAGAATAACATAAATATATTGGCTTAGTAATTCGTATTGCTCTGTATGTATGCGATCACTATGTCTGTCTGTCTGTCCGTCTGTTCCTCCATTGCATTGTTGTACGCATTGGCGTACAACAACCAAACTTTCTGTGTGACATCTGCAGGTCAATAGTAACATTCAGTTTACAAATGGGGGTCACTGCGACTACGGGATCATAAGGTCACCGGCGACACTACTAACCCTCTGGACACAATAACTTTTGAAGCAAATTTCCTTCAAACTTTCTACATAAATACTAATAGTGTCTAAAAGGAAGATGTTGGCCTACTATGGGGTCAACAGGTCAAGATTTTATTACCTACTACACCATTATCACTATATAAACTATTATAACACAACCGCATATACGTGATCGAACGCTTTCACACCACTATTCAAAAGGCTAACTACTATTACACTATTTACATTATTCTGTCATTAGCTATGTTTGAAAATAACTTATTATAGTTCTGTCATATACCTCAATTACAATTCTTTATGAAAACACAAGTTCCTGCTGATAATAATCGATGATAAAGCCATTGCACTAGATACCTACGAAAATATCCAGTTGCCAAATCTGTTTGTCACTCCTAAAAGAAATACTTGAATTGGATCATATTACAAGGCACCCCCGCATATGCAGTAGCATTTCAATCATATATGCAATCCTATAGGGACCTATTATTACTATGCCAGGTAGCCCTAGCTATGTATAATACGCAGGTTACACGAGTTTCGGTTACATTATAACGAAGGAAGTTATCACAAAACTACCTAATCATACAAATTCAATTTTTACGCATGTAATCCTAGGTACTGCTACACTTTCTCAAGATGAGTTTTGATTTTTTACCTGCACTCGCAGTACAGAAAATCCTGAACAATATTATAACAGTCTTGACTACGAAATGTATAGTTTGAGAAGGTGCTTATCTAATTTTTTGTCTGAACTGTACGTCTGTATTCACTGTACGTAATTATTGTCTCTCTGAAGAGTTTTGAAGTATATCGTAGCTGTGGAAAATCCAATGACATTGTTTTCAAACCGTTGCGTTTCGTTGGTTGAATGAAATATGTGCACTAATGGGTTTATCTTTGTATAAAATTAAGTACCTACTAGGTACATATAATTTATATGTAGAGTAGAACACACCTATACGTACCTAAGAAGGCATTTTAAAAAGTTCTCAGCAAAGAAAAAAGCTTTTGTAAGAGCCTTGACGGGTATAGGAAACTAATTTTCTTGTGTAATAGAGTTTAGTATTACGAAGTATAAGTTTAGTACTTAGTTAGTACTTACCTAGTAGAATGTAGTTAGTGTCTTTTATTTTATACTGTATGTATGTATTCTATTGAAAATGAAAAGGATCATCCAAAGTTAGTATATAGAGCTAGATGCTTGAAGTTTATATACATAGTGCACTGTGCATAGTAGTAATTAGTTCATAAAAATTAAGTGGTAACAATTGCATCATATGGAGCTGGATGATATGATGGCTTAGGCATCTTATTATTGGTGCGTCGTATGGTTGCCAGTCTCCAGGATTGCATTGGATTGGCCTGTTCTGGATGTGTGTTATAATAATGTATGCCTACAGAGTTAGCGTACAACAGCAACAGCTATGCAAAGTTAATTCTAAGGAGATTGGATGATACGCTATATATATCTATGGTGTGTGAAGTTGATTTTTTTGAGTCGATAATATATGTACGCGTGGTAATGTGTCTGTTCATACAAGTCCAACTCTGCAGTTCAATTCTCATGGAATATCACATATATACAACTTTAGTTGATGTATGTAGCTAGCAACTAGGAGCATGTCGTATAGGACAGGATAACCTTGCTTCAAATCCTTCTTTCTCAGAGAGAGAAGCTCAATTTCATTTATCTGTACTCATTGTCAGTTCTGTTTGAAAAGTCGCAGAGATTTTAATTCAGCTAAGCCGCAGATTATCTTAGGATAGAAATATCTTTCAATAGAAAAGTACAAGTTGAGCAATCAATGTAAATTACATAACGCTATCATTAAATACACACACAGACTTCCTCTACTCTCACTCAAGTTCATGAACAAACAATTTGATTCAAGACAGACACTAAAGTCCACTGTTGTAGCATCCTGAGCAGTTGATTATTATTCCATCACATATTCATTATCCTTTTTTGTAGTTGGGAGAGTGTGTGTAGGCAGATCACAACAAAACCATTTCTACAAGGAGGGGTCACTTACCACTCACCAGCAACTTTAACAAATAAACAGGTACGTTCAATAAGGAATGTTGGTTAGTTTTACATATATTATGGTTGGCAATCTTATAATAATACGGAACAGTTCGCCTATATTATAAATACAAACAGCTAGATACATATTATTGTGGGTAGGCTTTGTTGTTTTGTTAGCATACGTGTAAGTATTATACAAACAAAGCTGTAGGTAAAAATTAGAATATTAACTGCGCACCACCCCCAGATAACTAGTTACAACGTTACAACAACATGTGCCCAGGTATACGGGTCTCAATGCAATCTGCAATGCATGCGGACAATATTTACCTACACATTTGTATTTCTCCGTTTGTTTGGTGTTTGCATTATCATTAACATGTCCGTGTCAGCAGAAAACGTACACATATTTTAGAAAATCCTTTTTAATGCAAGCATCGATTTTATTTTCAATCATTCAGAAACCAAGTGATAACTATGGGCTCGAATGGAAAGGCAGAACTTCCCTTGTGGACACCAAAGGAGGAAAATCTACCGCATCTCAGATTGGAAGGATTTAGAAAATTCGTTAACGAAAAATACGGACTCAATTTAGGTATCGATTTCTGTTCTACATTCTTACTATCTTACTGTGCATAATCTAGTGTTTAATTTCTTTATACTGTCAGCGTGCCAAATGCATTTAATTATGTGCTCTAGATACATTTTCAAACTGAAACAATTTCCTTGTAAATAAATATTTAATTCTTTTAGTAAAAAGCTTACAATTGCAAATGCTTTTTTAATAGAGGTATGGGAAAATGGGAAATCTTGTTGAGCTAGGAAATTTTTGTAATTGAAACATTTGATTACACAGAAACATATTTTGACCTTCATAAATGGTCTGTAACCTGTCCATCATCGTTTTGGGAAGAGGTATGGAACTTGGGTCAAGTTATCCACAGTGAGACATACAGTTCTGTAGTAGATGAAACCATTCCTATTGACAGAGTACCCAAATGGTTTCAAGGATCTAAGCTCAACTTTGCTGAGAATTTACTGGAGAAAGGAAATGACGAAGACATCGCTGTATATTACAAAGGTATGCATTATCAACACCCAAAACAAACATTTACTCTTCCTTCATTATTAATGCTGTAACTATAATTTTGAATAATTCCAATTACGTCATCTTCGTATTTGTATACTGGCTTCTACAGAATTGTCTGCAGGTTTTGATTCGGAAAATGTTTTAAACTGCCCTCAGAATATTCTATTCAATTCGATTCAATTTGAAACTATTTCCATTTTCTAAAACATGAATTTGTTTAATATCCAAATATCTGGCTCATTACACATTTCAGATGATGTACTCATGAAAGAAATTATCGCATTTTTTGCCTTGCAGGTGAAGGTCATCCAAAACTTGAAAAATTGACTTTTTCGCAATTGCGCTCCGAAGTTACAGTATGGGCTACAGCTTTAAAAAATGCTGGGGTGAAAAAAAATGACGTGGTTGCAGGAATTTTGCCAAACTCTCCAGAGGTTAGTAGCTTAATGCATATCTTTAGTGTAATTAGTATTTGCAGTTATAGAAATGGTTATTAATTCATATAACTTGGGAAGTCTACCCAATTGGATACTGTTGAGACTACCGTGATATAACTGATTCATACTCTTTTATTTTCAGACGCTAGTTGCTCTTTTGGCCACTTCCAGTTTAGGGGCAATTTGGACTTGTACATCTCCTGATTATGGGATTACGGTACGTTGTTGGCGTAACTGCGCTGATTTGACTAATTTAACCGTAGGCTATTTACAGTGTACAAATGGTTTAAGCTGTAAACAACTGTCCAAAGTACAAAATGTGTACATACATCTACATCCCACATCAAGTGTCACAAGCAAGAAAATTATCAAATTGCGGACATATATATGGATATAGTACTTATAGTCCTCTATGATATATCAACCTGGATTATTACAATGATTTTTATGTTTTCATTATAATGGAGACCCCGAAATGTGAAGTACAGATGTCAGTATTTAGCTCAGAAAAGTTTTAAAACTCTCATGATACTGTGATGTAGCATCTGCAATAATTACTGATGTGAACTGAGTGTATGTTGAATAAATAATTAATGGATCCGTGAGAAAACCGTTCTCCAGCATTGCTCATGAGCTTCCGGCCGGTTTTTACATTTTCAGTAGCCAATGCTGCTAGCCATAGCTTAACCATGCCCATACCCTATGTTTGTATGAGTTTCAACGATATTATGCTCTTGTAAATTGCAGGGAGTAGTAGAACGCTTTAAACAAACTGAGCCCAAGGTTGTAATTTCTGTCAATGCGGTCTACTATAATGGAAAAACACATTCTAACATCTCCAAGTTGGAACAAATCGTAGCGGAGCTAACAACTGTTGAAAAAGTCATTGTCATTCCCTTCATTGAACATGTCCAGATCGATACGAAATTATTTCCAAGTTCAGCCTGGTAAGAACTTTTTCGTTTGAATTGGAGAAAATAATTAATTTCTAGTAAACTTTAACATTCTAAGGGTACCTACTATTAAAAATGCAAATTTTCGGGAGTCTATTTCAATTAAATGAAGTAAATGTGTTTGTAATTTCAGGATGACTTCAAACGAATTCCTAAGAGATTTTCGTAGCGTGAAGACTAAAATTGACTATGAACAAGTGGCATTCGATCATCCTTTATTTATCATGTATTCTTCTGGGACAACAGGGAAGCCTAAATGCATGGTTCATTCCGTGGGGGTAAGAAAATGTGCAGATAATAAATATTAACTAAGGAATATGGAATGTATCTTTTATTTCTGTATCTTTTAACGATTTGTATCGATTTGGTATACTAAAAGAACATATCCCAGTGGGATGCACATAATATATAGATACATCAGCTCACATATTACATCCGTTAGTTTCTATTATGTCATAATGCAAGGTCGAGTCTGCTATCTTGCTCATAATAATAGGATGGCCTTAAAGAAGTAGTTTGCAGTTGCAATATATGTGGTTTACATTGAGCTTTGGAATAGTGCAAAAAATGATCTTTTGACTTATGACTCAGATCTGCAATGTGCATGTAGTATGAAACTGATAGACATTGATTTTATTGCAGGGAACTTTGATCAAGCACGTGGAAGAGCATTTACTGCAGAGTGATCTCCGGAGATCTGATGTGATTTTCTATTACACAACAGTAAGTTACTTGTCTATTCCACTCTGTCCGAATGTATCAATTTAGGTAATGAATTGGATATCAATTATTTCCAGAGTGCGATGGAAAATGAAGATGTATTAATGAAAATGAATATCTGTAGCACAATTTTTCTGTATTATTATAAAAGGTGGGTTGGATGATGTATAATTGGCTGATATCCTCTCTAATAACTGGCTGTGCAATCGTGTTGTATGACGGCAGTCCCTCAGCTGCATTATGGGATCTCATCAATGATATTGGAATTACAATTTTTGGCACAAGTGCAAAATGGATAAGTGTTCAAGAAGATCTCGTCACAAAAAACATTCAAAAAAATCCCGAATTGGTAGAGCAGCAACTGAAAGCTTTGGACAAAAATAAAACAAAATTGCGAATGGTGCTCTCTACAGGCTCCCCATTAAAGCCTCAGTCATTTGACTTCATTTACAATTGTATCAAGTCGGATGTTGTGCTTGGATCGATTTCGGGTACATTTAATGCAATGTTTGCTGCTGCAACCTATATATTTACATGGGGCAATGTTATTTTGACTGGAAAATTTATTTTTTTTTATTTCCCATTGGAATTTTGAAGGTGGAACGGATATCATCGGTTGTTTCATGGGACAAAATCCAAGTATTCCTGTTTACCGTGGGGAAATTCAGTCCTATCATCTCGGTTGCGATTTGGATTGTTTTGATGAAGACGGACGCAGTGTCATTGGAGAAAGAGGAGAACTTGTCGTGAGAACGCCCTTTCCTAGCATGCCCACGCATTTTCATAATGATCCTGATGGTCTTCTCTATCGTAAAGCCTATTTTGCTAAATTCAATGGGATTTGGGCACATGGTGACTTCATGATGGTCAATCCAGACACAAGAGGAGTTGTCATGCTAGGCCGAAGTGATGCTACATTAAACCCTAATGGAGTTCGTTTCGGAAGTGCAGAAATATATCAAGTTGGTGAGTCCATTAATGGTGTTCATAGTACTTCTCATCGAAAAGATTAATCCATTTACAGAAAGATACTAAATGAGTGTGTCATTTTGTTAATGCAAATATTTACTCAATGCTCTTTGCAAATTCTCGTGTGATAAGGATAAGAGGACCATAATGTTTCCAATTTGATTTTCCACTATAAAGCTTAATTGTATTTTCTTGTTTATAGTGGAACATTTCCAGGAGATAGCTGATAGCGTGTGCGTAGCACAAAGAAATTCATCACAATCAGACGAACGGGTAGTACTTTTTCTGAAATTAGCACCAGGTGTTCAATACTCTGATGATTTGGTTCAAAACCTTAAAAAATCTATTCGAGAACATCTTTCTCCAAGACATGTACCTGCTGTAATACTACCTATCACCGATATACCAGTAAGATATTACTTATCTACCAATTGATCATGCTGATGCGATGTAATGATTTAACTTTAGACAGAGATTATACATTATTTTATTTTCTCTATTTTTAGTACACAATAAGCGGGAAGAAAGTAGAAATCGCTGTTAGAAATGTTATTGAAGGAGAAGATGTAAAAAATATCGGCGCGCTTGGAAATCCTAAGTGTCTTGAATTATACAGAAACATTTCCCAATTACAAGTTTGGCCTTGAATGTAAAATCTAGCCTAGATGATACTTAACTATGTCACAAATAACCGTTGAATCTGTTGGGTAGTAATACATATCCGAATTCCGAATGGTATGTATCCGAACGCCGAATGGTACATATCCGAATTCCGAATGGTACATATCCGAATTCCGAATGGTACATATCCGAATTCCGAACGATACAAATCCGAATTCCGAATCCGAACGTAGGTGATACATATCCGAATGCTCGAAACCACTTTTTGGAGGTGGGAACGGAACTATTCGGCCCGAAAATTTAGCGGACATAGCGATCAAAGCAAATACATGCAAATCCAAATAAATACATACAAATTCAATAAAATACATGCAAATCCAAATAATTGCATACAAATCCAAATAAATGCATACAAATCCAATCAAATACATGCAAATCCAAATAAGTGCATACAAATCCAATCAAATACATGCAAATTCATGTATTTGATGCATACAAATCCATGCAAATAACTGCTAATCCAAAATAATTACATACAAATCCATACAAATACATCCAAATCCAAATAAGTGCATACAAATCCATATAAATAAATCCAAATCCAAATAAGTGCGTACAAATTCGATCAAATACATGCAAATCCAATAAACGATTTATTTACCATGAACGTTCGTAGGCAAACATCACTACACAACATAATCACAAATGCCCAATTTTATGTAATTTGTTTGGATTTGCATGCATTTGGTTATATTTGTACGCACTTATTTGGATTTGCATTTATTTGTATGGATTTGTATGCATTTATTTGGGTTTGCTTGTATTTGATTGGATTTATATGCATTTATTTGGATTTGCATTTGTTTGTATGGATGTGTATGCATTTTTTTGGATTTGCATGTATTTGATTGGATTTGAAGGCACTTATTTGGATTTGCATGCATTTGATTGGATTTGTATGCACTTATTTGGATTTGCATATATTTGATTGGATTTGTATGCATTTATTTGGATTTGCATGTATTTGATTGGATTTGTATGCACTTATTTTGATTTGCATGTATTTGATTGGATTTGCATGTATTTGTTTGGATTTGCATGTATTTGATTGGATTTGTATGCACTTATTTTGATTTGCATGTATTTGATTGGATTTGCATGTATTTGTTTGGATTTGCATGTATTTGTTTGGATTTGCATGTATTTGTTTGGATTTGCATGTATTTGCTTTGATCGATATGTCCGCTAAATTTTCGGGCCGAATAGTTCCGTTCCCACCTCTAAAAAGTGGTGTCGAGCATTCGGATATGTATCACCTACGTTCGGATTCGGAATTCGGATATGTATCATTCGGAATTCGGATATGTACC
>JAAAYG020021258.1:1947-13696 GCA_009936455.2 Tomocerus minor
GTTACTAAAGAAATATCAACTGAATAGCAGCTTTGGTTAATGTACAAAAATAAACCTTTTTATTGGGTAGCAATTGTCTAATTCTCCTGTGGTAGAAATTGTGGAATTAGGAGAGTTTTCTTGTGTACTCTACTAACCCCTTGGGCCTGTTTAAATGTAATTCTGGTATTAAAAGTTGACTAGTGGACTTTAAAGTAAATATAGGCGCTAGGCATTATCAGGTATTTGCACTAAGCCCAACGCTTTGCAATTTCCATTGATAATTTGCGTTAAATGACTCGGTCTCATCTTTGCCAATCGATTAAAGAAGCTCATTAAGTGAGTGTCTATGTGATATAGCTATCTGTAGTGTCAGTATTGAGTGAGGAAGTTTTTAGTTCCTGAGTTTAAGGATGCATGGCTAATGCATGGAGGACGATATTGAGGACACTAAGCATATTCATAAGATGGTGTGAGTAGTCTGGAGTTGCAGATGTAAATCTGTCATCATCCTATCTGCTAAGAACTTCTCTTTATTTCTCCATTGAATTGACAATGGATTGTTTTTTGAAAGGAAGTAACGACGCAGAAAGTTGTGATTGTAAATGGCTCATCGCTATCATTTCCCTAACAGAGCGAGTATTTCAGGAGATTGATTGGACGGCTCTGTCTGGTGCTGTGGAGATGTTGGCTAGTGAAGAAGGGACTCTCACTTGACTTGTGACGTCTCACTCACTTCTCCAGGGAGACAGACAAAGAGTGATGGGTTCCAGCCTTTACGCCGGCACTCTTCAACACTCCGTGCATTAATTTAGAGAGAAAGCGGGAAAGCCACTAACGACGAATAGATTTCGATAGCAGCCTTTTGTTGGGATTCTCCTAGTCAACTATCTGCAAAGAATGAATGAGTGCGACAAGATCAAATAGGGTTATCAGTTAGCTGTCCCACTGCCGAGACAACTCAAACAGCAAACGGAAGTTAAACCAACAGATATCTTAATGAATGGCTCTCGCGATATCAAACTATTTAGGAAATTCTAAAATTGCCCAGCTCCGACACTCTTAAATTCCTCCTTCAACTATATACCAACTGAGGCAGAGTGTGTACAGAGGACACAACTTCCTGCAAATGACACGACCTTAAACCACTGATCGTAATTAGCTTCTTGAAACTCCCGTTTCAAGTACAAATACTTAACGACTGTCGTTTGCCTTTGATGGCTGGGCATAAGTGTGAAAAAAGCAATAAAACTTCATTTATGACAAGAGTCTCAATACTTTAGTATGTTTTGCAAGAAGAGACAAAAGTCATTAATCGATAATGAACCATCTTCTCTTTTCATTTATTATTGTTACTAATGAAATCATTATTTTTAAGGCTTACTGACTTTCAACATAATAGCCTCTTCTATGAAAGGGAAATTAAATTTTATTAATTGTGTATTCATGTTTGGATGTTATGATCATGGAAAACTATTTCCAACTACTTAACTTCCAGATCTGCAATGATACTTAATCGCAGATTCTGCAGAAATGAAAATAAAACAACTACTAGGAAATCTTGTTGAAGTCAGAAAGTTTTGCTCCATTATATAATGATCATAGACAGAGCAGAACATACAATAATGCATCATAAAAACAATCCTTAACACAAATGATGTAAAGCCCCCTTGAAAATAACTTTGCATACGTACTTGGAAAATAGAAATTATACTCTACTGTAACCCTTAGGTTTTCTGAGAGTTTTTTAACGAAGAAGGAAAAACTGCTAGGTAAAAATAATGAGATAGAAAGATCGGGAAATAAAAAGTGGAATGCTCTATTGGAAGTAGCTACAGGTAGGCATGGTTGAAATTGAAAAGATTAATTTTTAATTTTGTTTACAGTGTTGCATGTATGCAGGATGCGGAAAGAATGGATTTATAAGATGGTTTCCTGAGATTTATAACTGAGCGAGTTATAAGTAAATGGGATATATAGATAAATTGGTGGAAGAGGGAGAAGTGAGAGGGTTTTGATAATGTTATAAAGATATGGAAAGGAGGTCATGAGAAGAAATAATGTGACATAATTGGAGGAGTAAAATAGTAATTTAGGTCCCATGGAGTGGAGAGGTTGAAGAAAATTGAAAACAAGGCAGTGGATATTACAAAGGAGCTACAGGGTGTCTATAATTTGTTCTGATAGTTAATATATGGGAAATTATTCATGGCGTTTATTCCGTTAAGACGCGGGCGAATGGGAAGGTGACTTGATGTAAGTATTGCGGGAGTCGCTCCTCATTAGAAATTCAAGATTGCACTTGTACTACACTCCACTTAAAGAGTCCCTGGGCAGGAGAGAGGAGCTGACCCATTTCTAGCTCGTCGGCCCTGGAAGTCCATGCTTTCACCTATCATCTGCTGTGAGCCCTGAACAATTTCTACTGGCACATAATAATGAAATGCAAGTGAGCAACTATCGGAGAGTTAACTGTGGAGAGCGGACGAGGAGTGCTCTCATTGCCAAACGAAAGTCCATTGGAGATGATGGATATTAATACAGTTGAGACTGGCTTAGGTAGTCTCCTTGACTGTAATGTAGTTGGGTTGGAGCTAAATACGGAAGTTGGGGCCTGGGTGGTGGTGAAAAGGTTCTTTCACAACTAAGTGCCTAGCTGTGTATATGGCGACGTGGATGAGGACGCGCGGCCTGGCACACAGACGAACATACGCAAAATCTGACGGCTGGGAAAATGCAATAGTGCAAATGTGCCTAATCTTCTCTCCTCCAGTCTCCCATAGTCCTTCCTCCGGTCTCGTCCTCCTCCTAAGCTTATGCTTCCACTTGAAGGATTTATGATTCTGTTTTCTGCATTTTTATGTTCCTAAACATTGAAATATGGAAAGATATAGTCACTACTAACAATAAGTAACTGGAGTTTCTCCCGGCGTACCAACCACTCACAACATAACACGCTGGTAATAAATTAGGCACACTACACTACAGCACATTACATTAATGTGCGTCAGCTACTTTTTGTTACAGAATCAACAAAACTCTCACATTTTATACAGTAAGTACCGCAGCCTGCAAAAACTGACGCCGATTCCCTACTTCATAATGCATACTTAATATCTCACAACTAAAAACTCATGAAATCATATTGTCCGCTTACAAAAACCAGACTCTGGATTTTCACTCAATTTCTAAAGAATTATATAGTCTCGTAAAATACTCCGCCGGATTTCTCAAAATTATACTATGCATTTTCTAATAGAAATATGAGCATGAGAAACTTTCATCAGCACTAAAAAAATTATTTCTCGTCATTTTTTACCAATTACATTTTTGCATTTATTATAGTAGCGTGAGGAAATAAATAAAATGTGGAATTTCATTATGCCCCTGTCGTGAAAATACTTTTTTTGTCACTTTGTTCAGGGACTTTTCTGTGATAAAATATTAGCATAATGCTACAATATTTTCAATGAACAAGAGAAATTGCTAAATCTTATGGGTAGGTATAAGGATTAAGTAGCAGTGCTAATAAGTAGATGACGTAAGACGTCAAATTTAAGCAGTCTAGTGCGAGATAAAGCTTACTAATGAAACTGTGCAACTTTTTGTCTGTAGCCACAAACGAAAGTTCATTAGTATTAAAATGAAAATTTGACAGGAGTACTAGGGTGGAGATGTAAGGACCTTTGTTTTTTTGCAAGCGAGACTATTTTTTCTTATTTCTAACACCAGTGCCTGGCCTCCGCTATTAGTTAATGAAGAAAAATGTAGGAAACGGACAGCTTTTGATTGACGGACTAAGCTTTTCTGGCTCTGCCACCTAACAAAGCTTGTAGTTATAATTTGCACTCCCCAAACGAGGCCACAGCAGACAGACAGAGAGACGAAGCGAAGAATTCCCGTCTTCATACTCGCACAAGTTAGGCAACTATGAGTATTTAGTAGGAAGGTTGCTGAGATGAGAATTCATTTATTTTGGCTATCATATGTCCTAATTTAGAGCCTATAAGGTTACATACAACAATAAATCACTTCTCAAGCTACATTTCATACTGTCTTAAATTAAAGAGTATTTACGACTTTGACTGAGCAAACTGGTCAAGTTAGTCAGCATACTACTCCGGACTTCCATCCTCTGCTTATTTAGCAGCTCCTCTGCCCTCCTGCTTGGCTTGTAGATGCCATGTGAGCAAAATCGCAAATAGTTCAGTTGTGACATTGTCATGCTCATCTTTCGTTTGCTAAGCTCCCACAACCACAACAAACTACCCACATAATATACAAGAATCCCTTTTGTAGGAAACGAAAACCAAGTGTAGTGCATTACTTTTTAACCACTGCAGATTTAGCTGTTTCACTACTCCCCAATAACTAATACTTTCTATAGAGTTGACGTGGAGGAAATTAAGGGGTAGGATAGAATTGGACAAAATTGGTTTTATTCACTTCAATTTCATCCAGGTGTGTCAATTCCATCCAGTCCATTCATCGCTGGGGAAAATTAAATTTATTACCATGTAAATGAAAATGGTTACACCTTATCTATTATAAATTATATTATTATTGTACATTATTTTGGACTTAATGCTACTTACTTTCCATTTTACTACTTACATGGACAGTCGACAGATGCGACTGACTTTAAAATTTAATCTGAACTATTTCTCTTTAAACTCATACAGTTTGGCTTCGATTATCAGGATTTGTACAATTTTTGGAATCCCCAATAAATTCTCTATAACTTTGTAACACAAAATAACAATTTGTTCTTTGCCATACATATTTGGAAGCCAAGAAAAAAATCCCACAATTGTGTTATAAAAGCTATATTTATGTAATTGCTTGAATTCATCGATGGTTTGCGTTTTTTGCTCTTGAACTAATAAAATTGGGATTCCAAATCATTTGGAATTTTTTATTATTACATTTTGTTTTGCTATAGTTCAAAACTGATAGATTGCATAAAGCAAATAAAATGAGACATAAGCTTGTGTTGCTTGTGCTACTTGTCTGTCCAGTCTTATTTTGTTTAATTTCAACCATTTTGTCCACTGGGTGGATGGAATATCATTTTGGGGGTAACATACAACCCTCATTTTCTATCATCTCACTAATGAAGTTTCTCGTCTATCGAAGAAGAACAGCTTCAAGTAAAACTTCTGGGGCTGAAGATTGGCAAATATTTATAAAAGTTCAGAAATTGTTTAAAGTGATGAAACTTAACACTTTCCCATAGCCAGGAAATGCCTACGACAGCGAATACATAAAAATATTAATGAATTTTCGAAGCGTTTGAAATTGACTTTGCAAATATATTTCTATATCTTTGAAATCAGTTTTTTGGATTTACTTGGAAAAGCTATCTAGAGTATCCTGCTGCGAGTATGTCTAAAATATTTTACCATAATTATTCATATTTCAAACAATTTTCTTGAGTTATTGTAACTTTTTGTTGATTTTTTGGATGAGAATAGAGTAAAGACAATTCCTTTCTTAGCAGAAATCTAGCGAAAAAGAGATAAAATTCAATTTTTATTACTCTGAGAGTTTGTGAATGTTATGTTCCTCTTGGTTATCATAATAGTACACCGTAGTCTTAACTACAATGAGATAGCCACAACTTTTACAAAGTCGGAATGTTGGAAAAGTGCATTATTTTGGGTTTCAGCATGATGTCCCCCCAGAGAAGACATAATAGAAAGACTCGAAAGTATAAGTTCCAGTTTAGATCTATAATAGCTAATAACATTTGTTTCCTTTGCAACTTCCTACAATTCTTTTAATGTTTCTCAATTTAATGTAGACGCCATGTATGCATTCAACTTGCACATTTATTCAATTATTATTGTCTTGCACTTTCAATTTTGTCAATTCTTTTTATGCGTCAAACTTTGCTTTACAATATCAGCCAGAAAATAGTTTCAGGAGACAGAAGATTCAATGGAGCATGCGGTCATAACGATTACTAAAAATCGTCATCTCATCTCTCTCAATTTACACCGTTATATTTTTGAATATTTTCCAATACCCATCTTTGAGCTTGTATTCATTACTACTGCCATTTACAAAAGCAAACGCACCTGAATTTATATTTTAGGTTTAATACACCGTTCCAAAAATAATTTAAATTGCATTCATCTTATGTACCAATAAAATATTGTTTTTTATACCATTTTCTTTAAACTGAAATGGACAATCATTTGTGCTAAATAAATATTTAGTTTTAAGCCTAATATTTTAATGGGTGCGTTATATTTCGCCTAGTGTGTTTAAATTTGACTTTTTAGTGATAAGATGTCGATATTAACTTTCAGTTTACAGGAGGGTGATGAAGCCTCATTTAATGATATTCCTAGTATTTTAAATTAAATAATATCCTTTGCACTATGACTGTATTAGCTAGCAAGTAACGGGAAATTTTCCCCCTTCATTTAGCAAGATTAAGTGATATTTATTCTTTCAATATTTACAATTATTTGAAGCTATTGATTTTTCGAGGATGTAAAAGATAATTAAATCACGTTTACTTATTTCCAGATTTGTTTTTAAGCACGCGTAAATAATATTCTAACTTTTCTGTGCTAACAATAGTGAAATCTGTTTTGCAAAGTCTTATCATAAAGTAGTGTCTGTGTGTATACCGACGATAACTTTTCAAACTTATTTTGAGGTTGCTATTTTTAGCCATTCGTTGATCCCAAACACTAGCAAACGAACACGAGGCAAAGTTTTATACAATTAGTTCTGCTCAATACACTATTAACTGCTGATATATTTATATGAGAGTCGCTAAATCTTAAAATTGATCTAATCCAAACGTAAAAGCAAAAGGCAGGTAACATATGAATATCGTCGATTTTGCGAGCCTTTCAACAAGTTTCGGAAACTTTCCCCAGCTTTCTCTTTGAAGGAGATTAGAGAACTGGTAAAGTGTATAAAATTCAATGGTAGTAAGGCATCTAGTATTAATTCATTCAGTAAAACTGGTGCATGATCGTTCACTAGCTCATTATACCAAAGTTTCAAGTGTAATATGTTTAATGATTACAAAAGTTGAATTTGTTGCACGCAATGAATGCAATTACGAATATAGACGCCCCTTTACTCCAAAACCCAGAATAGCATGACAATGCACACGACTGCTTAGCTACAAGTTATTTGTGAATCCCGTAGCGAAACAGACTTTTATAAAAAAAAAAGAAAAGGTTAATTACAAGTCGATATTTTCCAGGGTTGTCACACATTAATCTTTACATATAAGCCATAAAAAATTTATGAAATCAAGTGGAAGTTTATGTAATACGAATAAAAGTTGATGCCTTAGTGTCACCAATAACATATATAAATATGATAGATATCGTATAATAATTATAGAAAGAGATGGTACCGGTGGATGACCTTTGGTGACCTCCACCGGACAAACCGCACGGTCAAATGTTTTTACCCCCAACTCAAATTTGATTCTGGTAACCTCTTCTGCAATGTATGTGAATATGACACTTTTTAAACCGAACGCCAACAAACAGGACTCCATATGCGCGACCTTTCCCAATTTCCCTCACACCCGCCTTTTTGTTTCTCATTTTTCCCACTGGGAAATTGGGTAGCTTCCTATTTTTTGATTTCCCAGTCGAAACCATGGATTTCTTTATTTAAATATGCAGATGAAGAAAACTTGTGATCGAGGAGAAGTTCAAAGAATTTCCTAATTTAAACGAGAGATAACCCTGAGATAAGTACAGTGGTGGGAAAAATTAATATTTGTTTATATGATTGTTAATTCGTTGATGCATCTTTGATGTGCGGTTGATACCCTTGCTATTATACAAGTATCATGTATTCTTTAATAATGCATGCATATCCGTGGTCGAAATGTAGGATATGAAAATTATAATGAATTAAATGAAGGATGAGAGAATGGGAAAGAAGAGTCTTTGTGTGCTCTCATATTATGTTTATAAATTACAGTGAATTCAAAATAGGTTTCTATTTACTTTAATGTCGACATGTATAGTGACATAGATATTGCCACTTCTCTATTACTTCTTTCTGACTGTGTTACACTAGCTATAGTCATTACTCTCTCTCTTGTTATTTATGTAGCCACGCATTCAAGTATTCAACGAATAGAATAAAATGAGAATTTATTTAGTTAGAGCATTAAATGTTTTGTAGTACTATTGACAGAGAGGTAAGTAGACGTGAGTCTGTATTAATACGAGCGTATGTACATAAATAGTCAGATGTAAAATAAATGATATTCGAGGTGGATACACGGAGAAGGGGTAAGTAGGTTGGTGAGTATGATTTGGCAGTGGGAGCTGTGAGTAGAGACGTGTGCGAGGAGATGAAATGGTCGTAATTCTCCATAAAATATGCATAACAATCTAGGTAGAGTGATAAAGATGAATTGTTGTAGAGGAATGTGGGTTTGCGGGTTGGAGGAGACCAAGAGGAGGGTATTCGCTGTGAAGTGGAGGGCGGGCGAGGAGTGGAGAAGGAATTCAATGCAAAGGAAACCACACATACGAAGAGTCTGGAGCGTGGAGTGGAGTCGACAGGAGGCTGAGAGCAAGTGAGAGGAGCCAGAGGAAATTTGAAAGAGAATGGAAGCAGATGGCTGGCTCTTCTGTGGCGATACTCTATTTCCCTCTCTCTCTATTCCTCCAGTTATGTGTGTAATAATAATACATTGTGCACAGAGAGAGAGAGAGAGAGAGAGAAAGTAACTAAGGACTTTGTGGCCAAGTCGGCACTGTCGCTCTCTTTCTTTATTTTATTAGGCGAGCAGTGGCACTCATTCTCTAATCATTTCAAAGTCATCTCATCTTTTCACCAGTTAGTACACAGCGAATTGAAGCACTATTTATTCACCAGTCAGACTCACTCACCACTCACAAAACGACTCCACTCACTCACTCACTCTTCCCACCCAGTTCTCCGACATCCTTCGCCCATTGAAATTCCAAAGAGACGGCTAGGCGGAAATGTAATATGTACTATTGAACTCTCTCTCTCTCTCCTCTTCCCATTCAGCACAGACAGACAGAGTCCTTCTGTCTTTAATGCCTGTCGATATATTCGCATAAGCTTTCTGTCTTTCTCTCTCTCTCTCTCTCTGGCTGTGTCCTATTAGTGAATGCATAGAGACTTCCTGCACACGCAGAGGAACTTTCCCCGGCTACTGAAGCACTCGCATGCATTATATGCAAAGCTAAGGACTTGAGTCGAATAAGCAGCTTAGTAAATATGCTGAGGCTGAGCCAAGGGAAAGGAAGGCGAGTGCGAGACTAACTCACCTTCCGGCGCCCTTTACTTCAATAGCAACGCATGCATATTGCATGGCCCTAGGCCCTCTAAATACTACACATTAGCAACCTCCTCCAACATAACTTTGAAGTTAACAACTCATACACAGCTAAACTCTCCTCTAACCTAAAAGCATCGCTAACAAACACTAAAATTAAACCATCTCCGTCTCCCTTTTCAAATTTACAATTTTAGCCACACGCTCTCTCCCCAATCCACCTCTCTACACTCACATCAACCGAATTTCACAAATAATACTTATAGCTACTTCTACATGCTTTTACATTCCTTTATTCATCTAACTCCTGTTCCCCGCAAAGCAATACAAATTTATGCAAAGGAAATGGATGGAGCCGTCGAACAAATTCTGGATTATTTATCATATATTAGCCATTCATACTACACAGGTTACACTTTCCACAATCAATCCCTCTGAGGCCACATAAATTATTTCATAATGCTTTACATCTTCCACAAATTGCTATTGGCATCCTTTCTCCTCATCACCACGCCTATCCAAGAAACCATTTATAACCCATGAACCTTTATTAATGTTAAACAATAAGAACTTGTTCTTTAATTGCTAGCCTGGTAGCTAAATTAATTTCCTATTTAAAATCTAAAAAGAATTTTCAATGCTTACCTCACGACAAAGAGCAACCCGCCCGCAAACAATGATTCTGGCCAACTTTCGAAATTTCACATCTGACAATCCATCCCGTCCGAAAGCAAAAGTACCACGGTAGCCCAAAGTGATGAAACCAGTTTGACGATTTTCATCTAGGAGTTCATAAAACATTCGTTAGATATATGCCAGCAATTTTAACATGAACTTTGAAAGCATTTCTGATAAAAGTAAAGTTAAGCAAAAGTACTACGGTGCACAATGAGAGCAATAATTCACAAGTTTGCTCTACAAAAAAAATAAATGCGAAGAAAACTAAATTACTGTGGTTGTCTGCACCAAAATGTGAAAATTGAAAGGGTATGACAAGGTTACGTTAAGCGAGACATAGATTAATTTCTAAGCTTGGGGACGTATTTCAACAATGTTGAGTGTTTGAAATAATTAATTCGACTAAATCTAGTCAAGGCGAGTAAATATTGTAAGATGGAGAGTAGATTAGAAAATAAGATTTTTGACATGACTAAATAGATAATGTGACCTCCCATAAGTCTGTGTCCTTTGAAATTGTAAATTTGTGGCACTTTGTTAGACTTGGGTTTCGCAGAGGGGTGGGTGAATGTATGACTCACCGGGGGATAGATAAAATAAAGTAGTACAAGAAGTTAAAGTTGAAAAGTATTATGTTCGGATGAAAAGTTGGAAAGCCATGAATATTAAATGATAAAAAATGTATGGTGTAGTGTCTGTATAAATGATTCAAAGAGAAGAACACGTTCAACATGGGTATTTGAGTTGAATGGTAGGAAATGAAGGGGAAAGGAGGCACAATGGAGAATCATGGATACACGTATTAGAAAATGAAAATAAGTAATAGAAAAGTTGTGCAAAGACTGTGGATAATCGTGGGGTTTAAGTCTCACGATGTACGTGGATTATAAACTTGCCGTAGGTACGTCGGCTGATGTATTTACTCGGGCAGAGAGAATGGGGAAAGTGGGAGCTGGCTAGAGAGGTGAAAGCAAGTCAGGACGGAATACGTTTCAACTTTCTCTCGTTTTGACAGGGAAATTTATGAAGAGACTTTGGGTTTTCTAAGCTTTTCTTTCAGTCTCTCTGAGTGAGTGAAGTGAAGGAGGGAGAGCCAAGAAAACAGGAACGTGTAGCATCAACTACTTTCCCTGCTTTCTTTCTTTCACATATTTCCTACTTACTGCACGCTTATCAAACGTGTTCTTGGATTATAGTCACCTCAAATCGTCACACCTATTCCTATACATTATTCTCACGATTAACTCTGGCCATGCATTCATGTCGGCAGTCTTATTGAGTGACTTTTGGCTCGTACTTATGTGGCGTCAGTCTTAACCCTCACTCCTTTCTTTTCACATCACGCAAAAATTTAGTCAATACAGAAAGAGACGGGACAATGGATCGGGACGAACTTTGGTTTACCTTATTTATTTTTAATATTAGGTGCAGTCACTCTGAGGCTGTGACATATGAGACGTCAGAAATCGGTTAGTAGTCCGTAGAATAATTAATGCACCCGTAGCGACTAGAGAAAATTCAAGGAACAAGTGACTTTCACTAGGAGAAAAGCTAATTAATTTTGTTTGTTGATTCTTATGGAAGTTTGAGAGTGAAAAAAGAGCGTTATGGTTATATCTTGATCCTATTGGCAATATATTAATGCTCATGGCACTTATTACTTATTAGTGGCTGCAAGGATGCCCATTCCCACGGCCCATCTATAATTCACTCCATCTCTTTTCTATTACAAACTCTTTCTTGTTTTTCCTTGACTGTTCTGTCCATCCCTACATACTACACTAC
>JAAAYG020021269.1:0-18543 GCA_009936455.2 Tomocerus minor
ATGGAATATCTCTACAGTATATTACAGACTTGCAATTGCGTGCATTGGTAATAAATAATAAAATGATTTCGTTCTACTGTTTACTGAAACATATTTATTTTTTCGCCTTCCTTATTTCTATTATACTAATTAAAGGGCTTTATATAGGCGTTAAAATATCGTTGGGTTAACTGGCGAAAACGAAAATGATTTTTGTATTCTTGGAGAGCGAATTAATTGGAATGTTTAACCAAAGTGTCCAGGGAATTCCGTAAAAAAATTTGGACGAGTTTCTCATCACTGTTGATGATGCCATTTGCAAAAAACGTTTGGGTCAAAATAAATATGTCTGCTTCATGTTAAAATCATCATTAATATATATAAAAAAAGCAAATCCCTTTATATGTTTGAAGTATACGATTTTTAAATACTAGCTTTATCTGGTACTTTAGAAAACACTAGATTTGTTTCATAAATTTACAAAAAAAAATATCAGTTCCCATTCGCATAACTTTATTTTTCAGTCCCAGTCGCTCCTAATACTCCTAAATAAGTTTTTTTCTGGATTGGGGTCTTCATGCATGTTGTTGAACATTTTATATAATTTTTACTCATTCGTGGTTATTTTATTTTAATATTCTTCCAGCTGCTTCTTTCTTAACAAATTTAACGGATAGCATTTGCGATTTCCCTAAAACGAAAGGGTATTTGCAAGTAAATAAAAACAAGACAAACTGCAGTTGCTAGTCTTCAGGGACGTTATATAGGTTTGTTTGTTTATCACATTTTTATGATTTTGAGCTCATCAAATTCGGCCCACCACCTGTGTAAAACAAACAAATAAAAAATTTTTATTCATAAGATTTTAAGTATATACCTATTTGCTTTTACTATTTTCTTTTACTAAAAGCAAAAGTATTTGCCTTTACTTTTACATTAATAGCAATTACTTATTATTATTCTGACTTAATCATGCTTCTCATTATATTTTTATTTTCTATTATTCGCTATGTAAAGGTTTATTTAGAAAGCACTGCCCCCCTCCACTGTCTTTCACTTGTCTTTCACTTCAAATAAAGGTTGGCAGCCATGGCAGCCAGAATATTTCACCTATTTATTCCATTCATCTGTTACAATGAAATGAAATTTTCAAGAGTCTTTAATGATTATCCGATAGGTTTAATATTGTAACAAAACATTATTAACGAAACAATTACCAGGAAAATTTGAATAATATATGAATATTATCAAAAGTGTATTGAGCAATATATGAAAAAATAGATCACATTTAGATAGATATTTAAATGGGTGCATTGTGCATATCTGCACACGGCACGTAAAGATTAAAATTGTGGGTGCAAATACATTTGATAATATTATTATTGCTATAAATGCATAAACTATTGTAGTGTGGACACCGAAGCGCTCATTATAATATAAAGTGCCGTCCCAGTAACATACCTATAGTAACATTTCGAGACTCCGGATATCCATTTTTCTTCCTTTACTTAAATTTTAATAATTTGATTATAATTGAAAAAGTTTTCTGCTTAGTAGATTTTAAATATATGAATATTCACGCCCAAGAATTTTGAATTAATGCAATTTAAAAGTTCGGAAAATAAAGTAGGTACCTCGTATTGAGAACTATAGGCATCTTTAAACACAAACTTTACGATTCCATTTTTATCCAATATTTAGTTGGATAAAAAAAAATCTTTGAACTACAAATACACCATTACAAAACGGGTATTAGTACTGGAACAAAAAAGTGTTTGAACAAGCTAAAACTCGAATTAAAAACTTTTCTGACTAGTCACACACGGGTGCCCTACACCACTTGGACCGCCAACAAAAATGTTTTTGTACTAATATTGTATTAAAAATTAAATTACAAAAAATAAAATTGTGTCCCTTTCCAGAGATCTCTATTGGAAAAATATAAACTGGTTGTTGCCAGTAAATTAGAATTACTAAAAAAAATGCTACTAGTGATTTTAAAAAGTTTTAACGTTCAATCTCAATCTGTTTCTAAGAACCACATCTCATTTTGCTGCTGACAGACAGACAGATTAGTCAATCGCGTAGAGTGCTATTCCAGTACTTATATTCACAAAGCATAATTTTTATTGGGGCCAATTAGTTTTATAAATTGTTTTTTTTGGAATTTGGGATTAAAATTTCAATTTTCGAAAAATTTAAAAGTAAAATTTCAATTTTCTTTTTCCACAATCTACAAAATGTTAATGGAAGTGTTTATGACATTTCTAGTTTCAATCGTCAGAAATATTCATACTGAGAACATCGAATTTGTAGAGATACAAGACATCAGCTCGGTAATAGATGCATTTTCAGATTGCGCAATTTATTTTATATACAGGGCAGTTGTGCCTTATTTGGAAACTGTAATCGAAATCCCAATTGTTGCTATCAATTATAAAAAAGTAGGAAGACTTTCGCATGGAAGGAAGCGAGTGATGAATTCTGTCGTAATTAGGTTTCTGTTTGGAACCGAGCAATATAATTATAATGGTCATATTTTAGACCTTGTGGGTAATACATTAGGTGGAAAAATATTTTATGTTGATATCCTTCGAAATGATAACCAAGCGGCTCAGGAGTTACCCCAACCAAGCTTACGTCTATCAATTGGGTCAATATTAAATGAAAGTGCTTTAAGTAAATATTCTACTCTAAGAGTCCAAAATTTAAAATCTGTGCAGATAATTTGTAGCAGCTGCACTTGTTTTTTACCAGGAAAGTCTCCAGTGATCTATAATATCACTTCAAAAGAAATTTTATACAATCGCAATTATCTCGACTATTTTGATTTTGGAAGAAGAAATCCGTATATAAAGATTTGTAAGAGAAGTTCTGGAAGTTCACCTCCTTTGCTGTCCTGGTATAATTTTTCCCATGATTATTTTCCATTGTCTCCCTTTGGTAATACTTCCTTAGATATGGACAATGTCATTCGCTTGTTTCAACATTGGTACGTCTACGACATGATTACGATTGATAGGTTCAATAAAGGGCCAGGTTTTCGTTCTACGTCCAACCCAGAAAAATTAAAATTCGTCACATGTGCGGGAGTACAAAGGGGATTTTCTTGGAGACTTTACGTGGCACCTTTTGACGCTTATGTTTGGATTTCTTTGCTTAGTGTGACAGTTTTACTGGCCCTAATTGTTACCTTGCCTTATGAAACAAATGGAGAATTTCTGTCAATTTTTATTCTTAATGTATGTCATTATCTTGCAACCTTCTTAGAACAAGAGCTGCATACAAAAGGAATTCAAAGAAAAATATTCCTACTTATAATATTCGGTATTCATTTGCTTGTTGGTGTGGTTTTAAATAATTCATACAGAGGGAAAATGTTGTCGGAATTAGTTTCTCCCAAAAAACCCGAATCCAAATATAAATATTTCAAAAACCTGGAAAGTTTTGTTATAGTAGGACCAGGAGCTGAAGCTTTCATTAAACAATATCGATTTGAAATGATTTACAAATTTCAAGAGCGTAAGGATGAATTGCGTATGAGGAAAATGATAACAGAATCAATTTGTGATAACATAAACCGACCACCGAAATATAAAGCGGATTCTTGCGGTTCACTACCAGTTTGCAAACACACTCTTTCCCAAGACCATAATGAGTCCGATCATGTTTTTAGGAAATTCCACATTAGCGAAGATGAGAGAACGACGTGGGGTTGGATAGAATATGAATTAAATGCAAATATGAACGGAACAAAACTGGAATCTTTGTACAATCGACCTGAAACGGGATTTCCTTTGAATATTTTACGTGCTTACCCAAATGAAAAATGTGAAATTGTCGTCGACAGTCCAAAATATTTCTCAAGAATCCATAATTTATTAGACAGATGTGATAACATTGCCTATATTGATTATAAAAATTATCTAGACCTTTACAGCCAATATGTTTTTGACAATAGAAAATATGTCCACAGTAAATTGGACTGGGGCATGCTTTCTCCTTTGCAATCCCCCAGATGGACAAATGATACAGTAACATATCCATTCCTAATGCGTTCCCTCGAACAATCAGGAATTCTTTATTTTTATGAAAAATGGATCGATATTTCACTAGAAACGGATTATAGAGCAACTTTAAATTCTTTTAATGAAGCTAACATCGACGAAGACAGTATTGGGCTTCAAGAATCAAACTTATTATCAGCCTTTTACATTTTCTTGTACCTTTTAGCTTTAGACATAGCTTCTTTTGTCATTGAATGGGTTTATAGTAAATTGCAGTCTTTTACTTGCAGATATTAAATAATAAATGACCTCTTGCCAATAGTGAAGTAATTGCTTTTGCAGTATTCACCATTAGAGAAATATACAAAAATATACAAAAAATTTGTAGCGTAGCTGTCGTTCTAATCATTTTAAAATCCACTTAATCATTTGAATTCTATTGTAAACATATATGATAATAATTATTAACTTCACAAATAGAATGGGTCGGTTAAACTCTTGTATTCCTATATATATATATATATTTCTATATACATATTCCTTCTGCAACATTCTGATGTTAATCAACACTGCTATTAAATTAAAACTGTAAAATTAAAAATCAATCTTATCACTTTAAGGAGACTTTTTAGTCCACAAAATAGAAATCTGAGGTCCATACATTATAGCTCATTTTTCACTGCTTATACAGACAGTATATTTATTCGTATAAATGAACTTTTCCCGTACTCAATACCTAACATTTATAGCAAAGAATAATATACGGCATTAATAATATTTTTTGAAAAAATGACGCTAATAAAGTTGTGCCTTGTGCCATATCTTTTACATGGAAAACTTTTCCATGTCCTTTACTGGCCTATATATTCTGGAGATGCAGTAATACTTATAGTCATTATGGACACCGGCTGTAGATTTACTTTATGCTTTGCAGTAAACTCAAGGTCGACTAACAACAATTTTTTCCTTTGTTAAAGTAAGGAACATACAATATAACTGCATGCTAAAATCTCAAAGTCACATCATATACTTATTCAGAATGTTTGAAAGCATGCAGTAAACCGGTATGGCATAAAATCTAAACTTGTTCTTTTTGCAAGGACAAACAGAAAACTATAGCATAGCATCCATAGAATAAAGCTAGGTACTAGATAAATATACAAGAAAGGTCATGGCAAGTTAGCATCGAAAATTACAGTTGTGTAAATATATAGCAGGTTGGAATGTTCAGCTAGCTTATTCCACTTCAATATTCTAAGTCTGAAATAGAATACTTGCGGATAATATTTTATAGTCGGGTAAATCCTGTTGTGTTTCTTGAGACTTCTGAAAGTGCAAAACGATTATTCAATCAAATATTTCCAGAACAAGTTTATAAAGCCAGATCGAAATGGGAAATCAAAATGGGGAAACTAAAACAGAGCCGTTTGTTTTAATTCAAAATGACGAATTTCCATCAGTTATTGAAGTACTGAAAAGTAGACTCCCGAGATCCGGCCATGTAAGTAGTGAATTAATTTCGATACTTACTATAATTATTAATTATGTGTATTTGTAATTAACATGGTATTTTTATATTGCATTTTTTAGGTATATAATATGGCTTTAGGTGCGTCATCATTTCCTACCATAAAAAGTTATTCTCTCAACGGTGACTTATCAAAAAATGGAATTTTTATCCTTATCGATATTCGCCAAGTTAGTTTTTTTCGAGCAACTTTCAACACAAATTAAAATGTGAAAATCAATAAATGTAAAATCCTTAATTCCATTAACTAATAGGATTTTAAACAAGATATAAATATCTCAGTTCCGCTCGATTTCCAAGTTTCTCAGAGGGTGAAAGACGATTTCCTGGCGACATCGATTATCGATTGGACCTCTCAATACTGGTTCCCTGCAACCGATCGACTTATATCGCAAATGCTTTTTGAAATTAGCACGGTCTATAAGAAAAATTCGACAACAATGAATCCATCCTATTATTATTTCATGAGTGCTAAGGAAGCAGCCAACTTGGAATTAACGTGAGATAATAACACTCACAAATTCAAATCACAGTCATAAATAAGTCTTTATGTATTATGATCGTGATTTGAAACTGGGATAGAATATATTCTGAATGATTGTATATACGATCAGATTTTTGAACCACCGTTTTGGTTTTATAATATCATATTGGTAGTTTCAAGACTTTATACTAAGTGTCAGTTTAACTATTTCAAACTCCTTTGTATTTTAAAATGGCCTTTAATTATTTGTTTTCCTTGCAATGCTATACAATTCATAAAAATATTAATCCATGATGATGACGGGTGTTCAGAATTCATAATGGGTAAATTTTTTGGGCCAGTAAAAGTAATAATAGTTAGCAGTGGCAAATAAATTTTGGGGAATTAATTTGTAAATTAATATTTCGTCTGCTTTGACACAGATGGCCTCCAGAGGTGGAAGTTAAACCCCTGAATTTAGAAAAAGGAGCTGAACTGATTACCAATTCATGGAAGTTCTGTAGAGAAGGAACAGCAGAGTTTGTGAAGGATATTGTTGCAAAGGGAAAGAGCGCTGGAGTGTACGTTGACGGGAGTCCTGTTTGTGGCATCATTCAAAACAAAAACGGATACATTGGAATGCTGTATACGGCTAAAGCTCACCGAAATAAGGGATATGCTAAAATTTGCACTCAATTCTTAATGAAGGAACTAGGAAAGGATGGATTTGTAACGGCAAGTACCGTAGAGTGCCACAACGTTGCTTCGAATGAATTCCATAAAAAAATCGGATTGAAATTTTCACACATGGCTGATGATGTTATCTATGAAAAGTGGAGTTTCGAGTCAAAGTGACCGTCAGAGTTAATTCCTGATTAACATATTATGATAATGATTGTCATATAACATTCTTACGTTGGAATAAGTAAATCATTTCCAAGAATTGCATTGCCTATTCATTATTTGTAAATCATTTCATTATCTTTAAGATACATAAAAAAGTAGAGCATTGTGAAAAAAAATAATTTTGCAACTATTTATATACATATCATGTAGATTATCTGTAGACTCAATCATTATTGAGTATAATTTATTTTTGTAATCTTAGAATTTGTTAGGTACTGTAATTATTGTAAACATTATATTCAATATTATTTCATTACAAAGTTTTGAAATTTGGCATTTTTTGTATAAGTGTCACTAATACTTACATTTTTAGATAAATAGTTATTCAACCTTGCCCGAATTAATTAATTGGAATTCGCTGTGATGAAGTCGATAAAATGTGATACTTCGGTATAGACTCCAGGAAATCCTGATCAAGAATTTAAATGCTATTAAATTACAATCTAGCCGTATAAATATCTACAAAATATTTGCAATCTGTAAAGTTTTAATTTTTACCAGGAACAGCACATCCGTTTCCAAAAGAAACAATCCCAGATAAATAAGTGAATCCAAGATCTCTCTGTATATAAAAACAAAAATTTATAATATAAATTAAAAGGACAAATGAAAATAGATTAATGTATAATGATTAGTTCTGCTTACAGAAACCAGTGCACCACCTGAGAAACAAATAGCCGGAATTATATACCAAAATTTTAAAACTTAATAACTAGCAATAATATTTGGTATGAATATGTATTTTAACAGAAAAAGTTTTTTTTAAATATTTACCAGAGTCTCCGTCACAGGAATCAGCTAAATTAAAAAAGTAAATATTATATAAGGCATTTATAAATGATAATTAGTACAGAATGGATATTATTGTATAGTAGATATTATGTGACTCAAAACTGATAATGTTGTCTGCCGCTATAAGCATAGCACTTCAGAATTTCTGAGCACTTTTCTTTCAATTTTTAAGATTAGAGTGTAATGTAACTCTCTGAATATTGATGTTTATATTTTAAATGAGTATTTAAGGAAAGAATTCACCTGAATCCCTAATTCGATGGCATATATTTTTTTAAGATTTTTAATAAATATTTGATATTAGTGTGAATTAACTAACCCTGGCCTGTTCCCCCAGCACAAATCATGCTATCGTCTATTAGGGCAGCTCCGTAAGATTCTCTACAGCTTGCATCAGTAACAACGGGGACGGTGGCCTTTAGAAGAATATCAACAGTAGGTCCGCCTTCACTAGTAGATCCCCAACCCATAATGGTCGCATTTCCAACGGTAGTATGCCCTGCATGGGCAAGGGGTATTGGAGCGACGGCCCCATTGTACACGAACGGGGCATCCGTTTTTAAAATGGCAATGTTATTGGAGAATCCATTTGTTCCAGGATAACCTGGATGAATTACAACTGAAGAGACTCCTCGTCTTTGTTCTGTGTTTTCGGTAGCTGCGATGTTGTGCCTTCCTAGTTTTCAAGTAACATCAAATAAAAATTAATTACTTTATCCCAATCCATATTATTACATAGAACTGATTAATTTATAAATAATGTCTGATCTTACCTGCTTTGACGATTAAGGAACTAGGCGGTCCAACCTTAAAAATAATAAAAATAGATGTACTTTCAGTAATTCGATTGCATCTTTTGATTATGTTTATAATTATTATTAGGTGTTTAAAATATAATACCTCTGCGCATGTAGCAGACGTGACAAGTATGTCACTTCGAATAATAGCGGCGCCGCAGATGTGACCGCCAATGTATTCGAGGGTAGCAAGGAAGGGCTGAAATAAATTACAGAAATTAGTTAATAATTGTTCAAATACATTTTCTTGCAAAAGACAATTATCTTATTAATAGAATTATTTTAATGTTTTATACTGTTGTTACGTTAATTGTTAACCGTAGCACTCATATGTGCAAGAAGGTTTATTGCAATTTAAAGTTCTTTAAAATAATAAATTATCAAATAAATTTAAGCGCGGGTCATAGTCAAAACCGTGAAACGTCACGGTATTTCATAGTCAATAAAATGGAGGTCTTCAAAAATATGAGCGAACAGTTGTACCTATAATACGTACTAACCAGTTTGTGTACATACATATTTAAGTGAGACATATAATGTAATGGGTTGAATATTTTGTTTTCGGTTGAAATAGTTGTCCTAGTTGTAATTTTATTGGAATTTTAAAAAATGAATAAATTTGTTGTATACAGTTAAATAAATCTCGATAAACGTTACGTTAAGTAGATATCTGGGCCTTCTGGGCTGTATAATATTTGCTTTGGATTTAAAGATAAATAAAAATATTGTGCTATCTGCTCAAGTCAACAAAAGAGAAATCAATTTTGACAAGATATTCAACAATGTTATTTAATTAATGTTGGGATTAGAGAGTGTAGAGCACATACACAGCTCACTCGTTTCATTTATACAAATAAGTACGGTACAACACTTGTAATATGAATCCTACAAAAATTACGATTATCAATAAGGTTAAATTTTATTCGTGTCACATCTCAAGTGTTGTGGCATGGAATGTAGATTGGCTAAAAGTACTGACTGACTAATTAAAATTCAACTTATTAATGACCATCGTGTTTGTGAATAGAATATTTTTATATTTCAAGTTTGAATAAGCAACTATTATTTTCAAAAATTTTTCTCTAAAATTATAGTCAAATAAAAATATTTTTCGATTTCATGAAATCTTTTAAACAGAAATTCTAAAATATATTTACATAATAAATGGACAATTAATATTATTGTTTGCTATATAGATAATTTTTCAGTAGTGAATATTTACTGATTTTCTTTTCTAACAGTTCTGTTTAATCTCAAAACGTATCGTTTCACGTCTTTTATGTTTTACACATTGTGATTTTTATTGATATATTAATTTAGAATGATAGAAACGCTTTTATTAACGAAAAATCGAAAAGGACTTACAAATTCATGAGGAGTAGCTTCTTCTCCTCCGACAATTAAAATTGGAACATTTCTGCTATGTCTGACTCGTGGAGCAGCTGAAATTCAAACACATTAAAATTAATTATTAATTGAAAAATATGAACTTTTATGTCCCGGTATATTAAATCAATGTGGATTAGGCTACGATATAAGCCAGTTAAAATTTCAATGTAGAGTTTTTACCTGAAATAGATGCCGCGAAGGCGAAAATGAGAGCAAAAACTAATTTCTCCATATTGCTTCGAATGCAAAATTATGGTTGAATGTGTATTCAAACTGCTCATTTATTGCTGTACTCGTATCGATCATATCTATGTAGTTTAAAGATTACTTTAACTGGAGCTTTCTAATTTCGACTTTTTATCACACCAAATGAATGACACGTGAGATTAAAACTGTAATTCGTCAAGATAATTAAATATTCCTTGTCCAGTATATCCAGTGCAAGTGTAATTCATCCTCATTATTCTTTTAGTAAAACATAAAACCGTGTGAACGGTAAGTTACGCTCAGTAATTAAATAACACTCGATGAAAGTTCCAAATAATATGAGATAATTTTCAAGTAAAACGTTTACTTAACTCTTGCAGTCTAAAGAAGTTTCATTAAAAACTTCATTAAAAAATTGGACAAATCGGATCAAATTGCCAATGGTGTATTAATGGTTGAAAAGCCCCCAAACATAAGATGATTCTTTAAAATTAGAACATTAGCACTAATACCATGGAGGATTATGATATTTTGCTATGAGTCAACCATAAAAACAATAGAGATAGGCATGTGGATTTCATACTGAAAATGAATATCATAGTGGAATGTCTACGAATAATGACCATACCGCACCATTTTTGTGATGAAATAATTTATCATCAATTTCTACTAAATCTTATACTTAAAATGACCTAATCTCGGGATTTCGGTTATAACATAACATTTATTTTTATTTCTCTATAAATCTTATCCATGACTCATTGACTCATTTGTTCAGTTTAAATTAGCTTCTATTATGAAGTTCTATATAAAAAAACGAGTAAATTTAATTGATAGATCATAACAATACAATACAATACAATACAATAACGTGACAAAATATTTGCACAATAGTGGGAAAGCGACCAGCTGTGTTTCTGCCTCTATATCCAAGGTATAGAACTCCCGAGACAGAAATTTGTGACCTAAACCATATTGTTAATAAATGACATTTACTAATTTTTGAAACATTTACGTATAATTCTTGTTCACTTTTATACATTACCTACAAAATTAAACCACATAATTAAATAATAATTATCGATATGCATAACCATAAGGCCTCCAAACTAGTTGGAGGATGTCATAAGTAAGTTATCATTGTAGTAAGTTCCTGATATGAATTTTTGGCTCTGCTAAGAAACTTTCGGTTACTTCGGCAAAGCAGGAAATCTTGTTTTATGATTGAGTATAGGTGGAACATATGTGCATTACAGTTGGATATATTTCTTTTAGTGGGAAATTTATCATGATTAATAATTTACATTGCTACCACAATGGATTAAATAGAAACAAAACAATAATATGGTGTAATTAAGGCATGAAATATTTTTTCAATGAACCTTAACTCAAGACAAGCATTAAAAATCTATCTATTTGGGGTTCTTCAGCAGTATGTTCAACAAGGAAGTAATATTTAACTATTTACTTTGCTTTTATTGCTATTGTTAATGTATTGTCAATGTATTATTATAATGTCGTGTATTACAGCAAAAGAAAAAATATTATACTATAATTCTTAATTTAGCTGAGATACATTGAATGAAACCCTTGTCTGTTTAATGTTCATAGGTACGCAAACAAATTCATTTTTGCGAACAATAATTTCCACTTTTCCATTCAGACTTTTAGGATGATCATAAACATGTCTACACTGTTATATGTTTTATACCTATCTATGCATACTGTTTTCCTTTATTAAATACGTACATGTGTACAGTAGTAATAAAAATGATATTAAAAAATAAATAACGGATTACACTCACAGGTGTTGCACGTAAATTTGGAGTTAGGTCTACTATCCTGCGGTTTATCCCATCACACACACAAACAACTTGAAACATTTAGCTAACTACCTTACCGAAGCGTGTCTAATTCTAATTTTTTCGTTACAAAGTCAGCAGTAGAAAATAACCGAGTATTATAATTGGAATCATGGATTCTAGCAACATTCTTTCAAGACTTGAATTCATGTTTAGACTAAGAGGGACAATTGTTTTAAAAATATGGAAACAGTTACTTTTCATTGCTGTGTACACATCTGTAATTTTGTGCATGCAATCTGTGATACCCATTCTTAAGATTGAATTTAAACAATCTCTCATTCCCATTTTGGGAACCGTTATTGGGTTTTTTCTAGTTTTCAGGTCTAACACAGCTTATGCCAGGTAAATCAGTTTTCTTAATTCATAACACATTGACAGTATACATTAAAATTTGTGGCAATGTATATTTCTATTTTGTATTAAATATTTGAATATTCGTCTATAATTTTATAATTTCAATTTAAATCCATATTGTATCATTATAGTATTTATATAATTATTTCAATACGAAGGTCATGGCACAACTTCGTTGTAAATATGATTTAAACCCTACAGAAAACATGGCCAATATTTATGTGAATAAAAAGTATTTGTTTTTATATAAACAGTTGTGTAATTTGTGTGAAGGTATTGGGAAGGTCGCTGTATCTGGTCGAACATGACATTGTATGTTAGGACTTTGACTCGTTTAATTTGGGTGGGCGTGAAAGAGCCGACGGTGTGCGAAGTGATAGAGAAACAGACGGCAATTAATATTCTCATTGCTTTTGTCTACGCCACTAAAAACTACCTGCGAGAGGAATATTCCTACGAGCAGAAAGACATTCACGATCTCATTCAACATTTGCCCAGACTAGCTACAAAGAGCCTTCTCAATGATACAGAACTAAACTCACGTGATGGTCTTCAGAAGGAAAAGCCAGAGGAATTGACCTTTAAGGCACATGATCTCTTTACCACCACAAATATCCCCGTCGAATTGTCTTTGCATCTCCAAGCTTACATCGAGAGCATTCGGGCAAGGGAACTTTGTGACGTCACGCTCCTTAAAATGATGACCAGTGGTAAGAATCTGCTTTCAAAATACAAATTAATCCTTAATATGACATTTTATTAGATAGCATTAAAATCCCAGCAGTCCGTTTTAATTGCGCCATTAAATTTAAATAGCGTCTCTAAAATTGAAACTTTGTCTGAAATAATGCTATAAATATTTTATTTTATTTATTTGAAAACATAAACTGAAGTAATTACTGATTAGTGATTAGGGTAGGCTGAACATACAATTTTCCTATTAATACAGTATAAATACATTTAAATGAAAATCGATGAAAGAATTAAGTAAGTGCATCAGAAAAAGGAAATTTGACTATTAGACGCTGAATTATAAATACAACTAATAAAAATGAATGATAAAAATAAAAATGAATCATAAATAACTCATATATTTTTAGTAAGTACCTATAATTATATAATGTAAATCAATGACTAGTTTTATACGAGACTAATATTACACGAAGGTAATACTGCGTAAAGAAACAATACTGCTCACTTGAGTAAAATTAGCTAAAAGTTTTTTGAGAACAAAGTTGTAGACGACTTAGAAAATGTCAGAATTACAAGAAATAACAAAAATATTTAAAAATTAATAAATAATAATAGGGCTAATTTTGATTTTACAGCTTTAGGGCAACTCATGGGCTGTTTCACAAGTTTTGAAAGAGTTTTACGGACCCCGATTCCTTTGGCTTATTCTGTGCATCTTCATCAAGCCGTTTGGCTTTATCTCCTGGCACTTCCATATCAATTAGTTAAAGACTTGGGTTGGTGGACTGTGCCTGCAGTAGGATTGGCTTCCTTTTCCCTCCTTGGAATTTTAGAAATCGGCTGGGAGATAGAAAACCCTTTTGGATATGACGACAATGATCTGGTAAAAATTATAATGCATGATATATTAATATTGTTACTATATTCGTTTGGCAGAAATATAATTGATAGCAATGGAAGTGCTAACCTTATTTTTCATTTATGTCGAGTAGCCTTTGGATGATTACTGTAAAGTTCTTCGCAGAGAAATTCGAATTATCACAGGTAATGAAATCCCTACTGCTGAGTGTTGGTTGTGGTCGTCGAAGAATCGACCATTTTTGCCAGTTTCCTGTTCAACTGCTGACGAATTGGCTGAGAAGTCCATCGAAGAACTAAGACATCTTCTGAGTGAAAACATCCAGAGTGCAACTCGCAACACTTTCCTTAGCTATGAAAGTTTGGAAAAACAAACAGCCTCCCTTTCTCTTTTTGACTTTTGTAGCAAATTTAGAAAGAATTCTACTAATGTGTGAAAGCTTATGCTACAATTTCTTCTGTCTATTGTTATTTTCTTATTGACTTTTATGGATTCTTTGATTGGAATGAGGATTTCTATACCAATGATAACTTTTCAGTAGGTAACTATAATCTAATAAATAAAAAGTGTACAATGTAATACTACGTAAATAAGTACATAATATTAATTTATGAACGTATATTGTAGTATAATTAATAATTATAATTTACTATTATTTCTTTGGAACGTGGAACAGAAAATTGTTTACCAGCTACTCTGAATAGATCAAAAATCATTAATTTCAACATGGATGAATAATGACCAAGTAGGGCACTAGTTTTATGGAATTCAAAGCTTTATTCTGTTAATTTGCGTGAATAACAACAGCGAAGCTGTAGAAATACTTTTGTGACTGAAACAAATGCTACAGTATACAACAAATTAATTCCAATTCCATTTCAATAGAATTGCAAAGATATAAACGTGTAAATCATAAACGAATGTTAAAGAATGATGTGAAGTGTAAAATTAATTACTGCATTCCCATTCCCCCTGCTGCGTAAGGATTGTTAGCTGACATGTCCGAACCTCCACTTTTTGGGCTCTTGATCGTTTCATCAACAGACAAAATGAGACAACAAGCTTCAATGGCAGCTGACAACGCATTGATTTTCACAATGGAAGGTTCCCATACGCAAGCCTTGTAGTTATCTTCAACACTTTCGTTCATGATGTCAACTCCAAACCATATTTCTCCTGCGAAACACATTTTGTTTTAGATATATGACACATAATAATGACAAGGATGATAACTAGTAAAGTTTTTCGTATTTACCGTGATGATGTTTCATTCGAAGTTGATTTAGAATTGAAGTAGCATCAAATCCTGCGTTGTAACTCAATTGTTTCGGAATAATTTCCAAAGCTTTTCCCATAGCGATCATTATTCCTTGTTCTCGGCTGATATTTTTGATTCCCAGCTCTCGTAAATGTCTGGAAAGTTCCATTTCAATTGCTCCTCCACCTTTATTAACCATAACAATCATTACGTGGTCATAAATGATACTAACATTGACGTAGCATAAATCCCCTTAATTTACATATGTAATTATTATATATTTATGATCAATAAATAGAATAATTTCTATTTACCAGCAACAATAGCGTTATTTTTCATTGCTCGACGAACAATCATGATAGCATCATGAAGAGACCTTTCAGTTTCATCCATAAATTGTTGTGCTCCACCTCGGAGGATAATAGTAGCAGTCTTTGCGTTGGGACATCCTGTGAAGAAATTGTATCGTTCACCCCCAATTTGCTTTTCTTGAAATATTTCGCACCGTCCTACGGTGCCGTCATTCAAGTCTGCAACAGTTGTGAGAATCATTCCTCCACAAGCTTTCAACGTCCGCTTCAAATCGTCTTCAACAACACGTCCAGCACAGAACATATCTCTGTTCATAATATTTATATAGTTAAGGATTATGGAAATAATAAAAAATAAATCGTATTAGCAACACTGTAGCTTTTTCATAATCTTTGCTTACCTATCGGCGAAATACTGAGTGGCGACGTCACCAATAGGAAGTTTCGACAAAACCACTTGAACGCCACTTTTATGTATTTTATCCAATTTATCGTATAAAATATTCCATTCGGCATCCACAATTTTTTGGTACTCCTGTAAATCACAAATATAATCAGAAAAATTCTACAAATAAATAATGATATTATCAAAGTACGTAAATAAAATTAATTAATTGATTAGTCTACATAAGTAGTTATATTATTATAAATAGAATACATATTAATACATTTATTTTACAATTTACAATAGTATGATTTTATTTATTCCTGCTTCAATCTTTCATATCCATAATAATAAGAGTGAAACTTACGTCAATTTCCTCGATTCTGATTTCAGCATTATCTCGCTCCGCTTTTAATTCCAACTCAATGTTTAACAAAGCAATTTTAGGATTATCATACTTCTTGGGCTGCATTTCAAATCCAGCGTAAGAGAAAGTTTTCTTAAAAGCCACTCCAGGAACAAGAAGGGAATCCTCCAGAGTTCCTCCAAGAACTTTCTTAATTCCGATCATATCCAAAGGCAAAAGTTCATCGAGAATCATGACTGCATCAACTGCCATTTTAGCAAAGAAATCTTTCTGTAAATGAATTAATTTAGAATTCAGAGCCGTCGCAGCACACTTTTCCAAAATATCTCGACGATTTTCAACTCCTTCGGCCATTGGGACGGCGATTTCATTTATTTTGTCCAGAGAATAAGTCAAGCACTTTCGAAGGACTTTTATAATTAACCGAGGATGAACTCCATCTTCAATTAGGGGCTTCAACCGCTTAAGAATTTCTCCAGCAAGAATCACAACAGTTGTAGTTCCATCACCAACCTGAAAAACAGACAAATCAAAAAACCATGTCTTATTTCTGATCCCTAGCTACAATGTATACAAAAATAAAACAAACATTTAAACAATTTGAAATTAATCCTATTTTTATTATTTTTGTGAATTTTGAGGTGAAATTAGCAATTTAGCTACAGCACGAGATGAGTTTAGATTCTATACTGTTAAATGCTATTAATATTAAACGTTTTTGGGTTCAAAGGGAATCAAAATTGGCTCACCGAAGTGATTCTGAATTTATTTCTTTAATAATACGCAATACATTACTTTACCTCTGAATCTTGTGACTTGGCGATATCAACAAGAGTTTTAGCAGCAGGATGAATAATATCCAGTTTCTTTAAAATTGTTGCACCGTCATTGGAGATTGTGGCTCTTCCATTGCCATCAACTATGAGTTTGTCCATTCCTCTGGGTCCCAAAGTAGTACGAACAGCTTCAACGACTGCTTCGCAAGCATTTATATTGGAGATCAATTGACTCTTCCCTTGAGAACTTTCTGTCCCCTCACGCAATAGAATGATTTGAGGTTGCTAAATCCAAAATTTGAAAAATCAGTTAAAAATTCATCTAAATGATTAAAAATCAGAAAAAATATGTAATTTGAGTATTTTCGATGATATTAAATATTGTACGAACCATTTTAATGATTACAACCACCAGACAACAAGATGAAAATGAAATAAGTTGTCAGCCGGTCACCGGTGTAATTCTGATTCTAGCACGCTGAGTCACTCGCTTACTTAAACCCTGCGTTTGAATGGAGCAGGAGCACCTATAAATGAGAATCTACAACAGAAAAATAAAATTAAACACAATCAATAAAAAACAATGACAATAACACTAGTCAATACTCCAAAATCTCCAATTTTGGGTCTTAATTCGTAAATGAACAAAGTTCATTATTGTAGTAAGTTGTTACCCGGTAAAATTGCGATTCACAAATCTTTCAAATCAGTTGTCACGAATGAAGTCAGCAGGAGCGGCTGCAAAGAAAGGACCTGAACAAGTAAACCTTCTACACCGCACTTTGCCACAAACATAAATGCACACTGCTCTCTGCCAAATAAAAAACGGGAATTTCAAAAAGGCGCCAGAACAAGCAGCTCTTATCCACCTTCTAAGACACATCAACCCATGTCTTACATTGCCTCACAATAACCCTAATTCGATTAGCACCTTTCCAGAAAAACTTCAAAATTTTTATTTTTAATTTAATTTTTTTTAATCATATTGTATTTTATATAGTAGATTACATGGTACACATATAATATATGCATTTAAATAAATAAAATTGTGAATTGTGATTTGTTTCAATTTAGATTTTTTAGCAATGACTGATCTATCTAGTATATCACATATTAGTATGACATTTTATGATATTATATACTGCATACAAGATGGTGATTACTACTCTCCAAACGGGCGAGCGCTGTTTTACGAGAACCATCAATACTGGTGACATAACCACTGAAGAATCTTTTATTATCAGTGATTTGCTTACCTACACCTATTTGTGCACCAAAAGGGGTCTGACGATTCCGTTAATTGGTGAATTGTTGTCAAGATGGTATGATAATGATTTGATCATTAACAATCATCTTCTACTAACATGTGCCACTAGTACTCGTGATAGCATCACTAAGTCAAAGGATACTTATAAATCTGCAATAAATCTTGCCAAAATGATGTATCAACTGTTAAACTCGGACACCTACAATAATTATACTTTCTGTGCTACGAATTTCCTCCCCTCAATGGAAACTTCAACCTCTGCCACTGCTGACTCTGAAAAACAAGCAAGTGAAATCATGGACCGACTCAACAAACAAGATGAAGCGATTAAAGCTGTCAT
>JAAAYG020021280.1:0-18538 GCA_009936455.2 Tomocerus minor
TGGCTGGAAGAGTCTACCTTCTACCTTTAAACATTTTTCAGTTTATTAGCAACCTCTGCCTGTGTTGAAAGCTGTTCCCACAACATCCCCTGCCCTGTTTCACCTTTCCATTTAATAATATTTACATTTTAACATCTTTCGGGCAATGGAACTTCTGTTCATTAACATCGACGAAGGTGGGAAATGTTTTAAGACTCGCACTGTTGAAACATTCCCTCCTTCTTATACCTACAATTATTAAGCGGTTTATTTTACGTGTCATTTACCTATTTGAGTCCAAAGGCCAATCAGCACGTAGGCCATTTTACATATTCTTGCTTGGTGGGACTATGTTTAAATATTGCTGATTGACACTATACTATACTATTAAATATGAGCTGCAGAAGAACATGTCTTAGTATACTCTTAGGTTTTCTATTTTACTTCGTCGAAGAAATCGCAATTGCTTAAATTGTTCAGGTGACATGACACTACTTGTAGACATTATATACATTAACTCCCAACTTTGTCAACAATATTATTAGTAACAACGTCTTTTAATTTAGCAACAACAATTTAAGTGGGAAAATAATTTATCAGATGGAGAAGCTATTTTAGGCTTTTAGACTTATTTGCAATTATATTGGAAATTAAAATTATATGAGGATGAACTGCACCTGTAATCTGATTAATTTGAAGGATTATTGTTGTGGTCACTTAACTACTTAGGGATTTGTTGTCTTGTTGTTGTTGTTGTTTTGTTGGACTAAAGCAAATTGTTGTTTTTCAAAACAAGAATTTCTTGCGACAATAATATTTGCTATTTGTCCATGTAGCCCTTTTGAAATCGTTTTTATAGAAGCTATAAAAATTTGCTGTAGGTTAATTAAGTTGGTGTCCAAGGAAAGAGGCTATTATACGTGTATAGTGAAATTAGTAATTAAGGCAGAGATTTGGTATAAAACGCTACGTGCTGCGGAGTTAAAAGCTAAAACGTTATCTAAATGCATAGTTGAACTCTGTAAAGTTGTACACAGTACATACTAATGCTAATAATTGTTGTTGGTAAGGAGTTTGTGACTGCATAAGCTTCTACTGAGATGATACTAATAGTATACTTAGGGAACACATGCAGCTAACTAACCAAAAGAGATCTAAAGAGGCTAAATGTAATGATGCACAGCCAGCAGTGCCTTGTAGGAGGAAAACGATGGTTATATACATACACACTCTGTGGATTTTTCTGTGCTACGGACACAGTCATAGGAGAATAAGGGAGACATGGAGCCAAGAATGGCAAATAGAAAGAAATAGACGGCTTAACTACAGTAAAAAGTAAAAGAAGTCAAAGGAGAGATAAAGATGGAGAAAGTGGATTGGGGAAAGAAAAGTGGAATGCACTGGAAGGGAATGCAATGCTCTAGATATGTACAAGTGTGAGAAAGAGACGGGACGAGAGAGAGGAGGAGATGAAGCAAGACAGAAAAGGACATTGTCTCCTTCGGATTGCTATAATATTATAGCTCTACTGGCCTACAAGCCAAATGGGATTCCATTTCAAAGCTTTACAAAGTACTAGCGAAGAAAAAGCGTTTCTTTTAAAACTTTTCTCTTGTTCATCTAGCATTACACGTTACAGGACGAAGGAGGGAAGTGCCAAGTAGTATCCTTCCTCCTCTAATCTGCTTATAGGTTACGTTAGTTAGGTATTGAGAATCTCTATAATATTATACGTTTCATTTCATCATATCATAGAGTACAGGGTCTCACCTGCATATGCTTACAGTAATGTCTCACAAGGGAAAACGACAAAAATAAAAAAATGGGTTATTGGATCAGTATGCATGTGATGTGCCATGTGCCTAATAGTAGAATTCTCGATTCCCTAATTATGAAAGATGTATTTGTTGCAGCTGGTAGTTGGAATTACTATATAATTGCTCGCTTTTTGATATTCTATCAAAATTATGCATTTAAAAAGTAATGTTGTTCTACACATTTGATAGGCAGGCTTAGAACGTAGATAATCCATAAATTGCAATTATTATAGTTGTAAGAGTTTCAAAAGTGATTTTACTACAATGATACTACAATGATCTTTACAATGATATCTAAAACCTGTTTAGTACAGAATTAAAATGTGTAAAAGAATAATCTTGCTGCGGCATGGAAAACCAGGGAAAGTATTGAAATGATTACTCAAAAGTTTACGTTTGGGAATATGGGATAAAATGAAAAAAAGTATGAGTCGGGATAAGTAAAAAGTAATGTGTAAATGTGTTTGCTTTTGATACTACTGCAATGATTTATACATAGATTTATTTTTCTTAAGAAAGCTAGCATGGCCTACATAGTTTCCGGTTTAGCCAGTCGAGAGATCTATTTGTGGACAATTTGATTAAGTATTTATGACCCTGTACAAGGTATAAGTATCTAGATCTAGGAAGGTGGTGAGTGTTGCAAAACTTGTTTTCCACCTTGAAAGTTAGTAAAAGTGAGTGAGTCGTGAGTTTTCTTTGAGGAGAATGTTAGTTTTGAGGAAGTCATATTGAGTATGTCATAGTTTAGTTAGTAGTTTTATTCATACTTTATCCGAGAAAGTAGGGAAAGTAAGTTTGGCTAAATAGATTAGTAAGGCAGGGGAGCTCTAGCTCGCTTGGCCAGATATTTTCGTCTTGGCAAAGTATAGACAGAATTGAAGAAAGGACAAACCTGGAGTCAAACGTGCTGGAAGCGACGGACGTGACATCGTCATAAGGATCAGCGAAAGCATATGTATTTGTGTCCGTATCATCCGTCATCGTTGAAACGTAGGAGTCCAATGTGTCTTTGTCTCTGTCCGTTGAACAGATTCGTGCAAATGCTGGTAATTGTGGTGGATTTTGGACGGGAATTTGCATAGAGTACATGGGCAACTGGATCTCTTGGCCAAAATCCGCTACGGAGGTTACAAGAGAGCGTCCCGTGTGGCCATTGTCGGAAAAAATGTCATTGTCTGGTCCGGTACTGTCATTATCGTTACTACTGTCACTACTATCTAAGATCCAACTGGCTTCGACTATTTGTCGACGGCTTACTCGACTACGACGTCCGCTGGGAGGACTGTCACCACAAGAAATCTCATTTATAACATTCATAGCATTAGATCAGAACTCACACACACAAGAAACGGGGATAGATAAACCAAAGTTCGGTCAAATAGTCTATTTATCAGATAACGAGCTCTCTGATCTCTCTCTCTCTCTCTGTGTTCGTGGACAGAGTCATAGTCAGTCAGAAGAGAGAGAGCTGAGTCTCTGCATCTTTTACATTGTATTTCTAAAGAATATGGTCGAAAGAATAGAGAAGATTCCATTAGGAAATGATTTACTTACATCTCGTGGTCCGCTAAATTTGCCCCGATTAGGGAACTCGTAGGTGGTAACATCGTTTCAGGCCGAGCCTCGATTTTCCCCAAGGAGTCCGTAGTGAACTCATCCCACTCGACAAAACAGGAATCCATCCCTCTGCAAATGCAATCAAAAGCCGATATTACCATTCATTCTTATTTTCATGGACGCAGACTCATGGAGCTCCAACTCTCAGAATGTGTTCTCTGAATAAGATGGGATTACATACTAAATCCTCATGTTATGCCATTTGTTTACATTCCATTGTCATTGTCGATTCATAGATATGCTTTACTACAGTCAACCTCCTCTATTATGTTTACTTTTCCTCAACACTTTCCCAAACTTCGGATAGATAAACACATTAGCACATTGCTGCATTGCAGTATGCGAGCCAAGATACATAATCGTATTAAATGCCTAGACACTACACTCTCCTCGTTCACTCCCGAGACTGGGTGACAAAACCTTATCTGATAATTACTTTTATATTTAAACCTATCTCTGTCTATATTATTGTTGTTGTTGGCTCTCCAGGAAAATCTATATCTATGCAGTACATTGTGCAGTTCTTGATTATACGACACTCGATGCACTACTTTAGAATCAGACGGGAAAGCCAGACGGCACAACTGGCTAACTCCATCGGGCATCGAAGATGTCCGAATGCTTGGGAATCAATTCACAATCACGCTGTGTCACACATTAAAACAATTTTGGAATACTCAGAAGAAAAAAATAAAGCTTTTAATACTCAATACTGCCGGATAATTAGATTGTTGATCATCGACAAAATTTTCTACTTCGAAATTCTTTGTCGTTTATTGACACAAGTATCGAAGTAACATTTTAATACTCATGATAATGATCAGTAATATAGGTATAAGTATATTGCAGTTACACATAAAAGTACTCAATTTTGGAACTTATATTCACTTTTCTTGAAAATTGAGAATTATATTCTCAATTTTAAACAGTACTTGTTATATAGTTTCGTCTGTGTTCAAAACAAAAATGTTACTCTATGTAAGAACACGACAATAATGCGGATAGCATTAGCAATCTATAGAAAATTCCGGGATATTAAAACTCTATTACATCTAATCAATCTATAAAAATGTGTGGATTATATTTTTGGGAATTCGGTAAACAACTGTTGGGAAGTGGGGCCTCTCATTGTGGTTAAAATGCAGTAATTGGGAATTATAGGAAAAATTAAAGAAATGTAATAGCGAAATAATATTTTCTGTGTCAGGATGGTAAAAAGACGTAGTTGATACGTGTAGTGGTTTAAATTATTAGTGTGAGTATGTGTAAACTGTACCTAAAGTCAATTAGTCCGTCCAAACTACGAAAAACCTGATGATGATGATCTTCACTTGCCCGACAAACCAGATGGTAATCTTCGAAGAGACTGTCCACACTGATCTCGTCTTGAGCTCTTGCACCAATCCGATGGCCAACTGAGTCCAAAGAGTCCTATAAATATAAACATGGTTTTGACAGTGTTGAGGAGTGTTTAGTAGGCCACTGTTCGTGAAATGTAAACCAACAATGAATTTTTAACGCTAATCGTACACTGTTGCAACGAGACGAATGTTATACTGTGCTGAGAAGGGGACTAATAAATGAACTATAGTAGTGCACACAAGAGTCCATTAGTAACGATAAGTTTCTCTGGTGCTGTCAAGAATAGGGCAACTATTGGTCCTAATTAATAATTAATAGCAAGGAAATAAATACTATGCTAATACTCAGACAGATATTATTACTGTTGCAAGTGCTTGCATATACTACTTGACACTAGCAGCATATGTTTCAGCTTTGATTTTAATTGGATTTAACATTGAGATTTACATGTACTAGCACAGTACAGCTATTGCTATTAATCAATATTCAGTGTATAGCTATAATATTAGAATAAAGATGAGTCATTTGTGGTAGTTGTAATTCCAAAGGGAAGCATAACAGGTTGCAAAATCTATAAATACTTAAAACTCCTCTCACATTCATGAATGAATGATTACTGAAAACAAATGCGGTATTAATGCTAATTTCCCTAACGAAAAACTGCCTTGTGTTTCTAGCATCTTCTTCCCTCGCGCTCTGTGTCTGTAGCCTCGCAAATATCCAATTACATTGAAAAACTACATTGGTTTAGTCACCTACACGTTGTTTTTACACACAGCTCTGATATAAAGTTGTGTTTCGAAGGTTGATATAGATTTAAAGTATATAAATATAAATGTATTTGGAAGTACAAAGTGAATTTTATAGATGTCTAGGAATTTAAAAGATTAGCTATAGGTAAATATGTATGGAAAGAGAGGAGGGAGTTGTAATTATAACAAATGGATCGATTGAGCATACCAAATGAGAACAAAAGTCAGGGTCCTCTTCGAAAATCACTTCCAGAGAATATCCTCGACGAAGACGACCTCGACCCATCCCATGCCTCTGACAAAAACAATATCTTATTACGGCGCCTTCTTACTTGGCAAAACAATCCCTCACAATCGCAATTCTCCAGTGGATGGCCGAACCAACGAGAATTTCATGTTGATTTATGTACAAAGGAATAGTGTTCCACTCAACTTCATCCCATCCAAAAACGATCTCTACAATGGAATAAACAACTTTTAGTTTGCATTGCAATTCGACAAGCGTCCACTTAACATTTATCATTACCCTTTTTGTACACTACAATATAGACAAAGGCCTATAATATAATTCTAACAATACTACAGCTACACCAGAGACTGTCTGATAGTTAGGAAAACAAATAGAGAGACAAAGTCAAAGGGCTCTTGTTTATAATGAATATTGTCAGTTTTTCCTTTGTCTCTATTTAAATGACAGGAGAAGAAGATTCAGGGCTAAAAGCTTTCAGATTTGTAGGATTGAATGACCATTATGGATAATAGATAGTCTGCGGATGATATTTATTAATGCATTTTAACATGTCTCTTTGATATTCATCATATACCTATTATAACATCCGACATATATATATCTATTAAGTATATACAAGTACCTACCTACATATAGTATACATGTGTAATTACTTTTTGTTCTGATTTAGAGTGGGATATATTCATTCGCTAATAAATATCCTATCGTAGACAATACAATTTACAATGTAATAATAAGCAAAGTTTACTTTACTGGCTCGAATAACATTCACGGATGACTGAAGTTGGGTTTACTAACGATCTCATCATCCATGCACATCCAATGCAGCAGACTCTAAATTAAATCGCATTCCGCTAAGCAATATTCAGTCCTACATTCTTTACATAGTTCAACAATGAAATGAGCCTCTGTCCGTCAGCCCACTTTCCTCTTTTGCTCTCTTCCTATCTGAAACATTCCGTTTGCTCCATCCCTAGTTAAATCTATTGCTGACAGCAGAAGCAAGCGATAGATTAAATTACAAAATGTCTCTTGGAAACTATTCAAAAGTTATATCTAGCCCCCTCCCTACTATCATAGCATTTGTATGTGCCGTGGGGTTGGCCAAATGTAATAACTAATGCTTCTTTAGGCACAGTCTCTTCAATTTCCATGTTTGTCTCTTTGTGCATTTGCCATTAGCTTCTCTTTAGTACAACTCTAAATCTAGCAGTAACAGATTCACCTAAGCATTTAGCAATAAAACCCTTACAGAGCTATGCGGCAAAGATTTATTCAGCATTGGAATTTATTAAGTACCTAGTTAGTACATAGTTACATAACTTCCATGAACTGCTCTGCATAAAGATGTACTGCAACTACTGATACAACCAGACAACCCAATGACATCTCATCTATCAACCATATTATCTGTACAAATATCTAATGTCTTATTCCAATAGTTGTTTACTAACAATTATTTATCTAGCTCCAATCAGATTCTTGTCTCAAGTCGCAGTCACAAGTCACAATCAACAATCCTCATCTGCTCAAACACACCGCACAACTACATTTGCAAATTTCATTATTTCTCCTATCAAAGGGATAACAGATACTTAATGACAATTGTTTGTTATAAATATAGCAAGTTAAATTCTTTTGCCTAAAAATTTTTAACAATTACATTAGAGGTGCATGGAATGATCACATAAAAATTAATTTGAAACCGTCGATTTGAATTACCTACGAAAAAAAGCATTAACTAAAAGTAATGAGAAGCACAAAATGTCTGAGAACAATATTTATTAATTCTGCCCTGCATTTATAATGCTTTTGACTCAGGTTCACGTAGGTATACATAAACAGTTTATGTTGGGAAATTACTACAAAAATGTATTTCCTTTTGAAAAATTCTGAATGAAAGCATTACTTGATTGGGTAACTGTGTCAAGAATTGACTATTTGCAAATTACATCTTGAAAGAGCTATTATGCGACCTAAGACTGCTATAGGCACAAAAATCTCCTCAGCGGAGATTTCGTCCGGAAGTTCATCAATTTCAATTATAAGCTATTACAAGTTTCCGTAAGAAATTACTACTGTTTAAAGCCTTAGGTCAAATGTGTACTTTTATCCTGGTCGAGAATAAAGTTTTAGAACGAATAGCCGCAGTAATTAATACTGATAATATTTTCCTCCGTAGAAGCAGACTCTAATTCGGGATATCTATGTGTCTTTAAGTGTCTATTGAAAGTTGTGTGAAGAGTAGTAGTAAAAGAGGATGGAAGTGTGTGTAGGTGTGGAGGAATAATAAGTAAGTAGCTCATCCATTTAGTGATTGTCCCGTCTGTTTGAATAAGTTGACTCGATTCAATAAAGAGTTGAGGAGAGTGACGTCCATTAAGAGTCCTTCTCTTGTCATATGCATTTTCCTGTGCACTCAAACCGGCTTAACAGCCCACTCAACTCTTTATGGCTTTGTTTTTACTTAAGTCTAATTAATTCCAACTTCAGCTGAAAAGTTTCTGAACTGCCATAATAGGGCATTTCTCAACTCTTCCATTCTATAGGGCTTTCTGCTCTTTTCTCCTTTTGTCTCTGGCCCTATTGCATGATTTACACATAAAGACCTTCCTGTCTCCTTCCTATTTACATTAGTAAAATCAAAGTCTTAATTCTTCTAATTCCCTCATTCATCAATTAAAAGATTATGAGCTACTTAAAGTCTTAACTCAATACAAATCCTTTAACGATGTCGTATTGTCACCCACTATTCTTCAAGCACTACTTATCTAGTTGAGTAATCATCTTAATGCGGTGTCACTTTTTGATTACTATAACTCTGTTGTCAGTGTTAAGTAATATACTCATCTTTAAATGATTTTCACACACAATGACTGATAGTTAAATGTTAATTAATGGTTCTCCATTCAATTGCCAAATACCTCATTTTGACATTTATTGAGCCAATTATTTCCCAATTCCAACTAGAATAATTACCCATTTGTTGTCTATAATGTGAATACTTACAAGAGAACGAAGAATTCAGGTTTTACTTCGAAAGAAAAACATTTTACAACACTTTTTATCTTGGCCATTTTCAATTTGGGAACTTCTATTTAACTATGAGTACACATTTAGCCCAATTACAGATAATAACTTTGTGTTTTACAAATACAATCCTTCAATTTTGTTGTTGCGATACTCAGAACTTAAATAATTACGAATTTGATACAAGGAACGATTGATTATGCTCAAACTTTCTACTGTGCTGTAATTCATAGAGTTTAAAACTTTTACAGATACTTTTAGCTACATATATGCAAAACAAGAGAATACAGACAATTATCGATAATATTGCGTGTTCGAAATTCTGTGTAAACAATGAGCTATTTGCTTACTAGTATAAACAAACTACCAATCATAAAAGCTATCGAGAAATAGAAAGTAAAGGTTTTGTGCGACATTATTAAATGAGTAGCTACTGTTTGCAATAGAAGTTTTAGTTTCTAGTAAAATTAATTTGATTAACATGTGCGTGCCCGTTGCAGTTTAGATGACTAAAATTTTCACTACTGTTTAGAGATGAGTTTGATGTTGTACAAAAGTAAAGCCATTTAATGCAACCTGAAATGCAATATGAGGAAAGAAATTAGAGCGGGAAATAAATTACGTATGGTGATTAGGGAAAATGTCATTATTCTCGGAAGGAATGAACTCGTGTATATTTCCTTAAGTAATTAGAATTTGCAGAGAGTGCTATTATTATCCTTGGTGTGTAGTTAATGAAAATTGCAAATAGCAGGGCGAGCGTAGAGAGAGAGAGAGAGAGAGAGATATTATTGTGTTTAATAATTCATAGGTTAATGTTCCCTGTGAAAATTGGTAGTCTTAGAAAAATGGGAATTGCATTTAGTATCGTCGTATCAAAAACGGCCTCCCATATGTGCACCAAATGAATATCGTTTGGTAAAAGTGCTTTCCTGTTAGTGAAATGGCCTCGCGTCGCCTCTCTTCCCAAATTAAAGTCGATTGTATAGAATTAGCTAAGAAGTAAGGTGATCCGTGGCTATTAGGGGCAGTGATTCCAATGGAAGTTAAAATTAATGACATTTCTAGCTAGTATTTCAATTGCATTGAACGTAACTTCCCCTCTCTGTCTCTCTAATATCAGTACGTAATATCTCGACATAAAATATCCTATCACAACACAACTCCTGTATACAATGAACAATGTGAGGGATATTTAGTGGAGGAGAGGCAATGTGCTTTATCCCCTTGCATGTAAATGTCAAATGTCTGCAAAATTTTATTTCAAGCCTGGCTTATTTTGACTTGGCTTACTATTCTGTCTCTCTCTCTCTCTCTCTCTCTCTCTCTCTCGACTTCTATATAAATATGTCTGGCTTAACTTGACTTATTGTAATTTACAACACATATGCAAAATGAAATGGACGTTGGCTCTGTGTAATACTTATTCAGCAAAAAAAAAGATCTTGGTTCGGTTGACACTAAACGCTCTGCATTGGTTTCATGTTTCATTCCACTGAAAATAATCGGCTAGCTTTAACTTTCATAGAAGAATTGCGTGCATGGGACACAGCCATAACTTTTTTGATGAGTTCACTTTTCTAAGGTTTCTATCGCTCGCCTATCCACAAAATTCTTTCTCTCCGACCTTAATAAGAGCAATAAAATGTTCTTTTATGTTCATAATGAATTTTGTATACATGCAGAATGTAACCAACAATAAACAGATGCAGCATTAATACCAGGACTCAATTTCATTTCGAATATTGGCTAAAGCAGCAGCAGAGCTTTATTTTAATGTTTTCTCTGAAACGACTCCTGTAGTAGTAATTTTAATGTTTCCGACTCGAATATTTAGAGAAATTCATTCTCTTGAAAACTCAAAAAGAACAATGTACATATGTTGTGTGTCCAAAAGTCCATTACAGCTATACAGAGACTAAAAACAATGAATCATTGTTTTTTAAAGAGTTTACTGACTTTTCCGTAATGTAATTATTTGTTTCGCTGTGATTTGGTACCTGTACGTCCATAGCACACACTAAACTGTCAATTACCTCATAAGAATAACAAAACCCACAAGTAAGCTGGATTATACTTCGTAGCTCTACGTTTTTATATGTTTTAGCTATACCTAAGTATATTTGGATGTAGTTAGTTGGTGGAAATGACTTTAGTCTGGCTTCTAAACATCGTTAGTTAAATATTCATAGTTACATTGGATAGTTATATGGAGAACAAGCTAATAATTACTATTTATTTCACACTCCTTAACTTTATTAACTACTACAAGCATGCGGTTAAATTACAATGTTTGAGTTTAGTGCACTGTCTTGTTGTAATGTGTAATGTAACTTCCTGCTTATTGGTAAAATTTTCATTTTTTCTCGTTAAACTTTTTATTATGTTGTAATTTTACGAATGTGTCTATAAACACCATACGTTAACTATCCGTTTGATAAAGCCGCAAAGGCCTTAACTATCTGTATCTATTATACAGCAATAGTTATAGTTATACTACAGACAGACAGGAACAGAGAACTTTTCGATAGTTTCATTTACGACTCTTATATTTAAAGTTTTCCCTTTCGTATTTTTCCCAACAGATTCTCTATAGTCTTATAGGCATGTTCGTCTAATCAAGCTTAATTAAAGACTCTAAATCGTTGCACTCTGTTACTAGTGCACTAGTGTAGAGAGTAGTAAAGCCTAAGAAGCTTAGCACGAGGAAACTGAACATCCATTCGAAAAGCTTATAATCTTTGGCGAACCAATTAAAATGTTTTGTATTAGAAATCTCATTATTGCTGTCAATAGACAATATTAATGTGTTCTACGGTGTAGGTACTCATTGTTAGTTGTGCTTTTCTGCTTTGAATCCAACCAGTCAATACTCCACTTCACTGTGGTCAAAGTTATTAGTGGTTTACTCATTTAATTCTTCGCACTCTGCATCTCCTTCTAGATAATTAGATATCAGATCAGATCAGTCTCATTTACTCACATTGCCATAAGTAGCACGATCCTAGAAAATACAATGTTATTGGAGAGGTACTCTTGCTCTTACTTATATCTAACCCAATAAGTAGATTATTTGCTATTACCAGATTGGACCAGATAAATCCTTTAACAATATTGCCACAGTAGGAGAAGTCATAAAACTTTTCTATATTGTAACTATTTGCGTTCATGTACCTATATTACATTGTGCACTGTGAATCTGTGAAAGAAATGGTATGTTTGTCGCATATCCAATGTACATTCATACTTTGATACACGATTTTTTACATTATTAATATTGCAATTTTGGGAATTTTGACATATTCGTTGTCCGTTTTTAAATTAAATAGAAAAATCGGAAATATGTTTAAGGCATTATATAGGTCATGTCATGTGTCTAGCTTTTTTTCTGCCATGGACGTAAATGTGGGGTAAATTCCCCGACATTTATTTCAGCAATTTTAGTACATGTAGGAGAAAAACGCGAAAGTTGCTCTACCACACAGTTGAAAATCCTTTTTACCAGCTCTTGTCATAGATTACATCCTATGATTCAGCGAATGTATTTAAAGTGTTGTTCTGTGCTTTAGAATAGTAATGAATAGAAAAATGAGACGGTGGTCGTCGCGTCGGGATTTCAGATCCTCGATCCCTATATCTATCTATACAAACACACCTTAGTCATGATACTCAGGACAAATTATATAGTACGTAGACGTATTTTCTATATAAATGATGGGACATCCATCAATTTCAATATATACTTGTCTATTTCAGAGAGTAGTACCTACGACTTGGTTTTATTACACAGAAGCTACTGGCTAAACTATCCAAGTAAAATTACCTAAGTCAGGTTATTGGACAGAAAAGCAGAGTTTGTGCATTTGGGTTTGATACAATTTGGGTGAATGATTGTGATTTATCAGTCTTCTCTCTCGGCTCATCATAAATGCAAGTCTATAGTCTACTATGACGGATCTTGCATGATCATTATCCTGAATTTGTATATTATCGTCCTTGTTTACTTTTACTGTATAAAAATGGCAGCATACACACAATGTATTATTGCATGTACTTATATGCCAGTAGCTATACAAAAATATGCTGTTGCAGAACCTTCTATTTATAATTCTAATGGGGATTTTTAGGCGAATTTTGCAAGTATCACAAAACACAATACAAATAATATACGAACAAATTATACTGCACATAGAGTTTTAGTAAAGTTTCAGTTTACTACAGAATATATGTGAATGAATGCTGTTTTAGTGGAATTCTGCCACTAGTGTCGAGTGGACGAGATTCGTCACGGTCTGTATCTTTGAAAAATAAAGAGTGCCTTGCCTACTGCAAATAGTTTGGCCGGCAATAGATCTTTTTGTTGGATGTGCTGAATGTGTTATATTAGATGTAGCATTATTCTTTTAATGTGTGTACAGTGTGCACTACTCTGTACAGTAATATATTATAGTGTAATGGCTCTAACAAATGAAGTTTATTGCATTTAAAGCAAAAGTCTGAAGCGTACTCATATTGTTGACTATAATATAGTTTTGTATATATAGGGAGGGATATAATGATATATGGGATGATACATGTGAAATATTTAGCGCGGAATAAATGCTTTCTTGATTCGTACTTTTGATACAGAAACTGATAAGAAATAAAGAAAAGTAAAGCAGAGATTGTACAAAGATGAGCAGACAGAGCAAAGGAACAATCTAAGTCTTTCGATGAGACTTGCCCTGACTTTCCTATTCTCATTTTTGCATTTTCTTGCTCACTCGTATGATTCTCACTCTGGTTGCTGACTGACAGCTTAAGTGTTCAATGCTCTATTGCATTTTGTCTGTAAGTGCACACTGTGCATCTTGTAGCTAGTTATGTGCTTAGAATTAATTGCAGTCGTTCGAAAATGCTCTAATCCTAATTATGTATAATCGTCGAAAGGTCTATAGTAAAGGGAGGTACAATTGCTACTTGTAACTACAAGTTGAATGAGTAATTTGAAATGTTCTTGTTCTATTTGCTCAGATTAAATGACCATGAGACGTGTGTCTTGTTTGTTTATGTCTAGTTATAACTGCCAAGCTTAGGTCATTCTTATATTATGATATTAGCAATCTTTATACATAATTCTATATAATTGTGCCATGAACATTTGAACACTTCACTTTTTTTTTACTTACATTAGAAATTTTTCTGTCTTGATCATTGAATAATAATATATCTGTTTGTTGTAGCTTATAATTTAAACAGAGATTTCCATCAAAAAACGTTGTTTACTTAAGAGAAATTATTTTTAACACTTCAGATCACGTTAGAGCTGGATGCTTATATAGCTGGAAGGTTATAGAAAGATTTTGAAATTCACTATTGTAATATTTCGTATGCATGTAAAAGTACTATGCATAAAAATGAAGGTTTCTCTGCACTTGTAAGTTGTAACTTGCAAGGTTCAGGAAAAACAGAAAGGATTTGTGACCAGTCGGAACAGAAATTTTATCTTGGGAAAATTCTTCTGCGTGCTCTGTGTAAATCCTCAATATAAAATGTCCTTGGTTAAAGTATTAGAAGTCATGAAGGCAGAAATCAAGAGCAGAGATATGCAGTGAGTGAATGAAGGATAGTTCATGGTAAAAATATTTACGATTTCGATATGGGAAATTTAGTAACTGCAATGGCCGTTGAAATATGTAGGTATGCAGAGCATCTTTACAGTTTTATTAGATGAGTTGATAAAGGAATGTAGCGTGTAATGAAGAGTTAGTAACATGTACCAATGCGGTATAGGAAACGGAACAGTGGTGTTGCCGATATGAAAGCCAAGGAAATGCTCCCTATTAGTGGTTAAACAGAAACAATGCAAAAAACTAGTAAGTATAGAAATAATTAGGTAAACCAGTAGAACTGTATGCAAATATTGTGAACTAAAATATTTAAATGTACCTATGTATTTAGAGTAGAATTACATGTAGAGATCCTCTTAATTGCTGTGTGTGTATGTTTGTGCATAATGCAATTATGCCAATTACCTACTAGACTACATAACAGAGAGATATCATTGATAAATGTTCAATGTACAACGACAACTCATCTAGCCATAAATTAAAAAAGAACAGTATTTTGAAAGCGGTTAAGTTAACGTAAACTGTTTTAAGAGCATTGTAAATAAACAACTATCTCTATCAGTATGAGGATTTAAGGTAGCAAAATAATGAGGGACATTGCACACACTGAGCATTCATTAACTGCAGAAAATGTAATAAGAAAACAAACAGAAATAAAATACTGCTATTAACTGGTTTAGCTTACTCGTATTTAGGTACCTTAGCTCTTCCTCTGTCTATAAGACATAATATTCAGACTATTATGTATGTAGGTATATTATATATATATGTACCTGTGTTGAGTATCCACAGATTTTGCCATTCCCACCGAACTTTACGAACCACAACGAAAAGAAAACTTGGAGCTTTGAATCCAGCGAATTGAGAAAGGAAATGAAACCAAGGCAAATGGGATTCTATTGAATTTAGTTAGTGAGGTGATATGTGATGTGCATTGCTAACAATAAGTAAGTAGCTACCTATAGCTAAGTAAGAAACTGCAATTCAAGTGCACCAACTATAAAGATTCGCAACTTTTAACAGTAAAAAAATAAAAGTTGCTATGAATGAACATTGTATGTAGTCAAGTCCAAGTTTAACTGTAATAGCAATATAATAAAGATAAAAGTCACTTTTTACGATCCTTCATCAAGACTCCTTTCATAGACAGAAGAGACTTCTCTATAAGAAGTCAACAGACGTGCATAAGTACACTGATAAGACTCTCACACATCAGCCAACTTTTAACTAACTAACAATAAGCTTTTCTTCTCGAAAGTAAGGTAATTTCAAACATTTACAAGCTATTCGTGTCACTTTTGGGTCTACTACTACAGAAATCCTCATTCCCCCCGTACACAATACTGTCCATCCCATTAATAATATAAATCGAGTCGAGTTTATTTATTATTTGCATTTATAGCCTGTGCAGAAAAGGAGGAGAGGAATCAAGCGACTCTAAAATGCACATAGGCAATTTCAACGGAAAGTCAAATCAAGTCACGTATTGTTATCGGACTACAGAACAGTTATCAAAGCATAATGCAAGCCAAAGCAAACCATCAATTGATAGTCTAATACAATAGTGTGCAATTGCAGGTTTCCTTGTGGTCACCCACTCTACATCTCATGCAATCCTTTTAGCCATCAATTCTACAAATAATACACAGAGAAACATAAAAATTGACAAAAAGTAGGGTGAGGAACATTTGGAAGGATTCAGATAAATATAATATAGGTAGTCTATAGATATACTATTTATATATATACATATATATATAGAAATGCAGCACAGTCAATGCGTATTACCAAATTACCATGTGCAATCGGATACTGAAAGGAAGATGGAGATAGAGGCTTATATAGGTCCTCTGAAATTGAAGAGTGTGAAATTCATGGTGCAACGAAATCATAGACTTTGTCTCTCTCCTCAAAGAACAACTATCATTTGCCAGTAATGTTAATGCGATGTGGTTGTTTAGTTATCTTAACTTGTAGTTAATGTGGCATGATCATCGTGTGGTCTCCGAATATACAGACGAAGAAAATTCTATGTCACTTGCTGCATTCTCAATGGGAACTCTTGATGCCAAGAATTATTAGTTGTGCCAAAAAGACGTGCACTATTGAAAATTATACTCTTACTGCCTTAACAAAGAGTAGTTCCTCACATTCCTTAAATAAATAAAAGTAATTGCGTTTGAATGTGGGATGGGAACTTCGATACTTTCGAAAAAAAGTGGCTGGTCTAAGTAAACGCTCGATTTGTGCCTACAATCATCTTTCCTCACTCTTAAACCCTAATTCCACACTTAATTTCTCGTTTTTCATAACTCGCCAAATATCTCGTACTACGCCCTATTATTTGTGTATGGCAATTTATGTGCTCTGCATTTATACTTATGAACTCCCTTTTACAAAAACCAACTCCTGAATCGTCTCCGACGCAGCTTCAACATTCAATATTCATGCATAGGCGTAATAATTTAATACGTTTTCAATAAACGAGCCTACACCTACACATAAATATTGCCACTGCTGCTATCATATTATATCTCTAACAATACATAGCATCCTTAGGGCGATTTTGATTTATCATCCAAATCTCTACATACTTACAATGACAAAGACGGAATGTATTTTTCCAGGTTTTTACTCTCTCGATGTGCCTGTGTATGCAAAAATCCTTTTCTTTCTATTCACAAACTGATGACATGTCATGATGAGTGAATGTAGATTTAATAATTCTGACTCAACATCAAGAGCATCTCAACACGTACACATAATATACAGAAGTTCACTAAACTGCATGATTGCATGTAGTCTGACTCAGTCAGCCCGAAGGATTCCTCCTGCACTCTGATCTCAACTCACCGACAGTTCAAATCCAGAGTTCAATGACAATTTTAATGATAGGAGAGGCTTAAACTCTTCTCCTCTATTATTATCTACTACTTTAGTTTGTGCATTCAAAATAGGATTTCAAAGCGTCACTCACGATTGTATAACAGTTGCGTGCTACTTTAGTTGACGTAATAGTTTCATTTGCAGTGACAAATGCAAAACCACATCATTGCCTTTAATACTACCTGTATTTCTCATTATAATAACATAATATTATATTCTATTAATTTTTCCTACGATAGTATGCAGCAATGTAATAATTGAATAACTACTGATATAAATGTTATTTTTTCCACATCCGTTAGAAAATTGCTTCAGATTTCCATATTTATGATTCTTATGGTCTATGCTATGTCGTTTCATGTGTGTCGCATTGATTGAATGTTTTAAAATGTTTAAAATAGCATTGAGCCAGGAACAAAGAGTATAAGTGCAATAGAAAATCCTATTGTAGCCATAAATATCCGAGTCAGAAATGAAATCTCATTGCATTAGAACAATTGTAGATAACTAGCATGTCGTAAGGTGACATTCGTAGAATAAAAAAACGTAGTTTAGATATAGACAGGGTAGATTTGCATGATGACATATAGAAATCGTTGGGATTGTAAAGGTGGAAGCCTTTGAAGGTAGAGAGGTTAATCATATGTGATAGTAGAGTAATAATGTCTGTTGTTTTCCATTTGGCATTCGTTGATAGACAGAATAGACACGCAATGCTAATGTGAATTGTGACATGGCATATTGTATTGTTTTGGGATTGTTGTGTGTAAGATTATATACAGAATACATACTGAAAGATATATAGGTATATCTATAGTGTACCTATGTGAACGTTTGTGTTGTATTCAGTGTGTGTATTATTATGTTAAGCCATGTTGAGTTATGATAGTTAAACTGATTTATGTAGGTGGTAGTTTTTTGAATAGAATCACCGAAACTGTGCAGTTTGGCGGACGAAGCTTGTCGAGCATATCCCTGTTTCCCGGATGTCCTATTGTTGACTTAATGTAATGCACTAATGCCATAATACTAGTACTGGCACACTAATACATATCAAAAACTGCATTGATAATAGCAAATGGAAGAGGATGGATAGTTTAAAGGCTTAGATAGGTTTTCTGTGTTGTTAACGTGAGTCCTGTTAGACTCTGCATGAGGAGGCAATGCAGCCGACGAAATGTCTGGGTACCTGATGTAATCCTCTTAACTGTCTATGCTGGTGGTTGATCAACT